>JABFFE010000051.1:0-10832 GCA_013623625.1 Fusarium setosum | reverse complement strand
GCCATCGCGTCGCACTTCTCGGCCACCCGCCACAAGCCCTGGCCTCGCGTCGCCAGCTTCCTCCTCGCCCAGCCGCCCGGCAGCATCGGGCTCGACGTCGGGTGCGGCAACGGCAAGTACCTGCGCGTCAACCCGGCCGTGCACCTGCTGGGCTCCGACCGGAGCCCAGCCCTCGTGAAGCTGGCCCGGACCGAGCTGCGGCCGCCACGTGCTGGTAGCGGTGACGGTGAAGGCAGTAGTAATAGTAGTAGCATCGTCGATCCAAGGATCTCTGACGTCGACGTCGCAGTTGCCGATGGCTTCGCCCTCCCCTACCGCGAGGCCGCCGCCGACTTTGCCATCTGCATCGCCGTCGTGCACCACATGTCCACCCGCGCCCGTCGGCAGGCCGCCATCGCCGCGCTGCTGGCGTGCGTGAAGCCGGACGCCGGCCGCGTGCTCGTCTACGTGTGGGCGCTGGAGCAGGCGTCGAGCCGTCGCGGGTGGGACGCGAGCTCCGACCAGGACAGGCTGGTGTCGTGGGTGATGCGGAAGCCAAAGGGCGAGGGGGAGCCGGGCGGCACCTACCAGCGCTACTACCACCTGTACCGGGAGGGCGAGCTGGAGGAGGATGTCGTGGCGGCTGGGGGCAAGGTGGACGAGAGCGGCTATGAGAAGGACAACTGGTGGGTGGTATGTAGTCGGCCGGCGTGAGACAGACCATCTACTATCCAATACAAAAGCACCTAGCCAAGGATGTATACGATGCTAGACTCGTAGGGCGTTTGCAAAGGGGGACAGGGATACAAACATAATGGCCTTGTTCACCAAGCAAGAGCTGCAGATAGCGCCTTGCCGAGAAACGCAAAGACTGTGGCTTTCCTTCCAAGTATCCTCTTTGTCCAAAGAATTGTCTTTAAAATCAGGTAACACTAACTATACAACTAGTAACTTGTCATGACTTCTCCTCTTCTGCTCGTTCTCTATCCCAACACATGATCTATCCGAATAATACACAACAGGCTCTCTCCCTCGTCAGAATATCAACTCAAGACAAACGCTGTGCAACAAATAAAACAACCTTGCAATTTTCAACTCCTTTCCAAGGCCACCCCTGTCTAGCCTCGGATCCAATGCTTTCCAGCCGGCATCCGCTGCCTCTCAAGACGCCTCTGACCCATGCAAAACGAAAAGAACAAGAAAGGAAAAAGGAACAAGAACAATACCATAGTAAAAGACAAGTCAAAGAATTGAAAAGTGCTCTCCGTCAGTTTTTTTCCGGGGTTTTCCATCGCGTAAAGTCATCTCCGTGTCGCATCCTTCGTACCCGTTCCGTTGTGGTCCATAGCCATATGCTGTTGTAGGTAAGCAGAGTATCTTGTCTCCAAATTGACTCCTTCTTTTTATCCCTTCGGTCCCAAAAAAAACCATTCCCAGTATGCATCAGACAGAGACAATGCGCTTTCTCTTATCTATTCCATGCCAATGCCATCCATGCAATCCCTCTTGTCCATACCGTCGTGGTGAAACCCGTACATCGCCATCATCGCTAGCAGTGACCAAAACACCATCCTTTGCAAAATCAGCCGCAAAGGAAATGCCATCAAATATCCAAATTCCAACTCCAAAGTTCATCCTGCATGTCCCATAGTCGAGAGGAACAGTCCGTCTTATGCCATGCGTCGTCGATGATTCGCCTCCGGTTGAAGCCGATCCGGGCTCGAAGCTCGTCGCTTTGATCCAGCAGATTCCATCGAGTAGTTAGCGAGGGTTGGAAATAGTGGTCCTTGGCTTGCCCCGGCGATGGATCCTACGCTGGGTGTTCCTGCAGCTGTGCTGTATGGAGAAACACCAGTAGTGAGCTCGGCAACCCCTGGGAGCATGCCCGCACTCCTGGATGGTGGTTGGCTCTGAATCGGAGCCAGCCCTGGTCCTGGCACGTAGTGAACTTCGTTGGGATCGGGCCCCATAGGCATTGGAGGCGGAGGCGGTGGTGGTGGGATCGATTCGCGGCGGGAAATAATTGTTCGACTGCTGGCAACGGGTGCCATAGGCGGTGCTCTATTGTACATTGCTCGAGGCGAGGGAGCTCGGATGTCACGAGGCATACTGCCCTGAGACTGGGAGTGGACGTGACTGCGTGAAGGCGAGTTTCGGTGGCTGCTATTGCTGTCGACGTTGACTGCAGCCAGTGAGAAAGGAATGACACCTGCTCGTCGAGCCATATCCGCTTCACCAAGTTGCCAATGCATAGCTTCGGCTGCTCGCCAAGGAACTGCCATCTCTTCCGCAACCTTGGCCCACATTTCTGGCTTAAATCTAGCTTCATGTTAGCTTCTCCTCTGGGACGCGAGAGCCATGGGATGCAGAGTTCCTCCATCCGGTAGCACCTGTGTGCCATTATTACCTTTCATACAACCGGGCAAGCTTGTTCTTGCGCTCCTCGTCCCATTCGCTCCGTCTTTCAAGGTAGTTCTGGTAGTGTAGGCGGCAGCTGATGGCGCTTCGGCCGGGGAGGCGCTTGGAGATGTCCTCCCATTTCATACCACTTCCTCGAAGCTCGATGATGAGTGCATCTTCCTCTGGCGACCACTTGCTCTGCTTCTTGACGGGTTGCTGGTCCGTAGCGTGGGGAGGCATGCTTCGCCTACCAGCCGGCATCTGGGTCTGGGCTACAGGCGGCGCCGCAACATGCGCAGCAGGCCGGGGTGGGACGGTTGAAGCCTTAGTCGAAGCTAGTTGAAGACGGGGACGGGCTTGACGAGGCGGGGAGACAGAAGACTCATGAGAGTCTGGAGCCTCGAGGAGAGCGGCGATATCCACCGCGACAGCCTGACCACCCGATCTGCCCGCGTGGGGACCGTTGGAATAGGAGCGCGGTGTGCGCCCCAGGTCGAGACGGTCCTCCACACCCGCGATGGACGGCCTCTCTGCCCGCAGGAGGCAGACCGGAGACTCGCTCTTGAATTGGGCCAGCTCGGCGACTTTTGCTGGGTTAGTTTGAAGGTATGGCTGATGCGGCGGCCCCAGGAAGCCTTGTGTCGCTTAAAAACGCTGTATATCAGAGCTTGATGCAATCCCGAGTTTGTTGATTTTGGTCTGGCGAGAGTTGGGTCCGAATAAGTCAGCCGGCTGGAGGATCCCTGGGGAGCCGACTGCGCTAGAAGCTCCAAAACGACTAGGTGAGCAAGGGCTTTTGGTATTTTCCTAGCCTAGAGGATGTATAGACATCAAAGCCGTGTCGTAATGCGTACTTCGTAGTGGTGGGCAGCTGGGTTAGGTGTCGACACGGTTGGGCTTGGTCAGGTACCAGTTGCCTCGGAAGATGTGAAAAGGAGAAGAACTGTCTCGGGAGGCCGCAGCGATAGCTGTTTAGATCAAGGAGCGTGGCCCGAAGCGTTGAGAGAGGTAGAACTCGTGTGATTGGTGATGTCCAGGGTGCGCTTAACCAATGGTTGGGAATATGATGATATGGTGAGGCAGAGCAAATCGCGTAGCGCCAATCGAGGTGAGCAAAGCCAAGGCAAGGCTTGTGGTCCCGCAGGCTGCTACTATGTCGACGTGGGAGGCAACAGACTCGGTCAAGGGACAAAGGGTGCTTAGGGGGCGAGGAAGATCGTCGAGCGTTGACCGTCTCGAAGAAAAGAAAACGTCGGTCTACTAGTATGACCTCGAGGAGCTATATGCGCAGGACAACCGGGACCCACGTTAGGATTGCCTCGCTTTTTTTAGTCTTGGCCGAGTCGAGACACCATGAGCCAGAACTAGATGAGAAGCTAGATGGAGCTAGGGGGTGCATCTGGGGGGGCAAAGGAAAAAGAAATAAAATTCGACCGGGAGAACTGGTTTTAGATGGAAGTCCAAGGCACCAAAGATGTTCTCAGGTCGAAAGGAGGCGGCGGCAGCGACGTAACGGTGTGGGGAGACGACGATGCAGAGAGCAAGCCAGGGTCTGATTACACCCAAGACCCCCGGAGAGCGCTGTGACAAGACAAGTCAAGATATGGTGTCTTAACAAGAGGCCCGGGCTATAATGTACGTGACGAGGAACCAGCTGTTGAGCGAGCGAACGGCATGGTCAATGAGCCAGCAGCAACAAGGGGGAGGGGTGTCAGGTTCGATGCTTCAACAGGGGTTCAGAGGCGTGCCAGGAGTGACAACAGAGGATCAAGAAGTGGGTGGAGGTGGAGCCGATGTGTTTGGCAATAAGGCAGAGGACATCGACAGGCCGGGGATAAAGGATGGAGATGTTGGAGAGGGCGGTCTTGCTGGCCATGCGTGTGCGTCCAGGTACTGTACGTGCTGCTGTTTCTGCTTCTGCTGCTGCTGCTGGTGATGATGATGGTGTTGGTGCCTTGCGTGTCCCCATCTTTCGCTGAAGAAATGAGGGAAGGAAAAAATTTTTTATGATGAAGGATGGGAGACGAAAAAGAAAGCAGATGTTGAAAGTGATGCAACGCAACGGCCAAAGCGAGTGCCCAATGACTTGGGCCTGACCCCAAAGAAGATATCCCCGACATGCCCGGGTCTCGCCTTTGTCGAGTCTCGGCCAGGTTTCCGATGATCTTTGTTCGCCTCAAGCAACTCAGCTCCTCGACCAACGACCATGCGACTATGGCCTCAGCATCGCTAATAAGACCCTGGAGACAGCACAAATGTGGCATCTGTCAGTGTCAAGTCAACGCCAGGTCAGTAACCAACAGCCATGTCCGTTTTTCCTCTGCGCGGATGTTCTGTTGTGCAACGGCATACACCGCAATGCTTTGTACCTCATCGCCTCGCACAGCCGCGGTCTTCTCTTGCCCTGGCCTTGGGGGGCATGAGGCTAGGGCATTTTAGTGCACACCCCCCATACCCTGGTTCCGTACCAACTCATCGTGTACGCCCTCTGGTCTTGGTGCATACATAGGTTGAACGACGCGATCTTCGCATGGGGGACCATCTGCTTCCCGGCTCCGGTTTTTTTCTGTTCGCCTTAAGCTGGGGCAGCAAGGGCAAGTTCAAAAAGGGTGAAGACTCAATAGGCAAACATGTAGATAAGCTCGTGCACATGGCGTTTGAAGGGCTATACCTGCCCTAAAGAGCCCAGTCGGGGGAGGCGATGTGCTGGAATGAATGGACGCTGCTGGAGGCAGCTCTTGTTCCCAGCCAGCATCCAGCCTCCAGCATCCAGCGTCGAGGCAATGCCACGAATCATTGCATGAAGTCTCGTCGATACGGGCTTGACCAGGCGATCCATCCATCTTCTAGGGCCTGGCGAAGCTGGCTCGCCGTAAGACTGACCGACTTGCGAACTGGCTGACATTGATGCCGTGAGGCCTTCCGTATATTGAGCCACTCGTTAGGTGAGCACGTCTCAGCTCTCGCAGCTCAAATCACACCAGTCCACAGCTCAGACCCACGGCTCGCGACTCATCCTTATTCAGGTACGTTGGGGATGTGAGAGGGAAGTGCAGCCGCCCTACGCCCCCGGTCGGTTTGAACGCTCGCGTCTCGGTCGCCCGGCAAGGTCAAGATGGCAGCTGGCTCAAAGCGCGAAAGCGCCAAATAATAGCGCACATGCGACTCGGAGTGACCTAGAGACCGTTGGATTGGGGTGCTCCATTTCCGGTATGTTCCAGCGCGACGACAACCGAGGGGTTCGCGCGAACTGCCTAGTTCGAGCCAGGTTGCTTGGTCACTCACGACGCGCTGTAAAACAATTCCAATACCGGGATCACCCTCGTTGGGCTGGAGGCTTGGCTCGAGTTCGCCGCAGAGGTTGGTCGATACCTGACCTGGAGCTCGCAACAGCGGACACGAACCCCAGACGGCAGGGAGCGACGCTGCCATTGGGCATCTCCACCTCGAACTGGCGAGCCCCAACTCCAAGGCACCACGAGGCCCAACCAGATATGCAGAGGTGCGATTCTGCAACATCGTGGTGTGAGGAAGAAGGGAATAAGACGCTTCAACCCCAATCTCTCATACAGGCGCTAGCAGGGCCAGGAACGCCCCGGGAGACGAGATCATCCGGCGGCAAGCGTGGAGACGGATGCCATGATGTGCAGTGGAGAAGATTTGGCGGCTGGCTGTTGGCTTGCATGCTGTCTGTCTGCTGTGAAAGAAGAGCAAAGGGCCCACGCTAGACCAGGGTTTTGGGCTCTCGCTCTCGTTCTCTAATAGATTTGATGAGAAAATTGATCGTGGTATCGATTAGGGAACAAAGCAGGGGGTAGCATGTAGGCCGGGGCCGACAGACTGCATTATCGCATTGATCATCCCGGAGAGATGCCAGCCTAGCCCAGCCCAGCCAGGCACAGGCGCCAGCAGCAATCGATCAGCGTCAGAATCAGCGTCAGCGTCAGCGTCAGTCAGCGCGCGCGGTGATCGATGGGGTAGGCTCATCCGCGGGGAGCTGAGTGCCAGGATAGCATTCAAGTTGGAGATGACAGCCTACGGTTCCAATGAATCCACCCATGGACGTAATGCAAGTACAGTACCTAAGGTTCCTGCCAAATAGGTAGGTAGTTTGGGGTTGGGCTCGGCTGGATGTACTTCCGTACCTTCCCGGAGCCATAGACGGCAGCACCTCACCTCTTACACAGGACAAACCCGACCTCACGCCTTCAGATCGACCCTCCGCTGAACATTACCCGACCAGGTTGTTCTATGCAAGGCACTGGAACGAATTGGACACGGACAACTTGGGCCGCGCATCTCATTTCCATATGCTAAGACAACGTTTCCACTTTATGACTGCTCACGAACCCTCCAGTTGAGAAATGGCGCCGCAGCACGGCGGCGGCGGCGGTTGGCAGAGGCGCAGGTGCAAGGGTCAATCCATTCGTGAGTGGCTTACCTCGGTGGCATCTGCCAAACCCCTTGCACCTCGGACTAACAGCACTAACATTCAGCCATGATTGACAGAGCACGACTGACATCGGACTGGGCATGGAGGACCACACCTTGTTCTTCATCACCAACTGAAGCTTTGCCCGACTAGGACAACGGCGCGAGCTGGGGCACGAGCCCAACGTCCGTCCGTGCGCTGCCCGCCCCCAGACGCTCTCGACACACTCACAGATATTTGTACACACACGCCTCTCGCGCGTTTGATGTCGCTCGGCTGAGGCTTTCTTTATAAGGTAACTGGCCGCCTCGACGTCTTCATCTTGGCCGCTTGAAACCCGAGGGCCAACACAAAGGCCCGGCCCGAGATATTGACATGAGCGGCCAAAACATTCAGCCGTATCCATCAAGCCAGGCGGAGCGGAGCGGAGCGCACCAACCTGAGCCAGCCAGCCCTTTCACAACACTTATCTGAGCCGAGGGCCCTGAATAGGCCGCGAGTGTGCATTACTCCACGGGAACAAGGCTCTTTGCTTGAAGCCGAAACTCTACGGTCTTGCCTTCACGATGCTCCGCTCGCTGATGCTCCACGCCGCTTCCGCCATTTACTAGCTTACCGGGAATACCCTGGGGCAGTGCTAGGTTCCGCTGATGAACTGGCGGTCAGAGAACCCATTCACAAAGGAGGCTTTTCGGCATCTGGAGAGAGACAGGCAGTAAAATACCCGCCACTGGTCTTGGTGGTTGCCAAAGCCGGTACCATAGTCGACCGACCAAGAATCGACTTTTTTCCATGGATCATGGCTCTTGCCTCTGGGTCGCCGAACACGCATCATGCGAGGAGTTGATGTTAATTATGCGTTGTCGAGTCCGAGCACCGTACGTAGTTGTACTGAAGCTCGGGCATGCATGCACGGCATGGGAAGGCATACGATCTGAGTGATGTGTACTGCGCGCAGTGTGAACAACTTTGGGGGGGCAAAGCCCCGAGACATGAGCGCGCTCCGGCCACGAACAATGATCGACGGCTGCCCGCTCTGCTTGGCCGTCGAGCTTTAAATCGCCAGGGAAAAACTTGAGCTAGTTCAGGTCATGTGGTTTCTCACTTCTATTCCGGTCAGTCGGTCAACATTCAGCCCAAAGCTTGCTTCTTAACCCGTTCAACACATCATTCTCACCTTCATTGGAGTGCCCCAGGGGTGGAGACGACCGAAAGATGGCGTCGTGCGGGAGCCGTTGCCAATGCTACCTTGTCTACATCATGCAACAGCAGCGAACCGCCCCGCGCACTCCAAGATTGGACATTGTTCCTCGAATCTTGCAAGCCTGGCGAACTTCATCACTGCAGCCCCTCCCTCACAAGCCTTACTACCATGATAGGGCTTGACCCTCGGGCCCTTCTGAGTACGCCACGTTTTGGCCAGCCCGCAGTCAGACATCTCTGCAAGGATTGGTTTCCACATCGCTGGCATTGTGGCCGCCACGGCCTCCACCTCGATGAAGAGAAATTTTTTTCGTTGCTTCTTTCTGCATCTTCCTTGGGCATTGTCTCGTCTCTATTGGGTCAAGCGGAGCGTCTTGTAGACCGAAACCACCAGCTTGAGTGCTTCGCGTGCCCCTCCAAACCCTCCTCAAACTGCGAGGATGAGTTGGAGGGACAAGCTGGATCTGCAGTCAGGGACCAGGGCAGAAAAAAAAGAAGCAATAGAACACGGCCGTGTTGGCAGGATTCATATTACAAGACACAACGGAAGAGGGGTAGCATAGGAGCATCGGGACATGGACGTTTGCATATGGCTTGGGTTGGCTAATAAGACAGACAATGGGGTCGAACACTCGCCAAACCTGCGACGAATCCGAGCCAAGACGGGAGTTTCTTTGGCAGAGATTTGACCAGCAATGTCGATGACGGGATGCTACGCTGGGGCAGCTGATCGCCCCATTGCAGATATGGCTGTTGGTGCCCGAGCAAAGCAAAGTCGCCAGATTTGCCCATGTCCGTTTGTCGCGGCTCTCAACCATGTTCCTCGCCTCACGCCCTTATTCAATATGGGGTGCAGCGCACCTTATACATGGACGCCGGGAGAAAGATCTAGACTTTTTCGATTCGTTCCTGGTTCATGTCGGAGCGCCCTTGAACAAACAGGATGGCTTCTCCAGCGGTGGTGCATCTTGAGCCCCATTGACATCCCCGATCTCTTCCATCCACATTCTCAGATCCAAAGATGTGGCATTGCAAATGTCGTTCGGACAGGCCATGAAGCCCACCCATCTAGACCCGCGAACCATTGATGACGAACCAAGCCGCGGATCGTGTGTCAAGTGAGCTGCGGCGTATGTACGTGTGTTGTTCGTCCAGTCATCACCTAGCCCACCAGTGGGCCAGCTCTCTGCAAATGACAAAATAACTGGAAGGTGGGCGAAGCGGTACCGCTCAACCCATTTGACGGTGGAAAAAGCCAAGAGGCGGATGTCCTTTCATTGGGTTGGCAAAACGCTGATGGGCTGCCAGGTTCCTGCGGAGACGAGGACGGAGGAGGAATCAGAGTCGGTAAACGGAGAGATTGGCCGGGGTGACCCGGACATGGGATTCGGCTCTATCTTGGCCATTTCGCATTCAATACGGACCAGGAGCACACTTGCGTCACCGCCGCCTCGACGAAGACTCACTCACATCGCTTTGTTGGCCATTGTCTTGGCCATTGTACACCGGAAAAGTAGCGAATGCTGTTCCCGTGTCGAGCACAATATCTTCCCAACGACGTCATCAGCCAATTCACGACGATCTATTATAGCGCCAAGATCCGGGGCCAGGGCGTCAAATCAACTGAAACGGCTGACAACGAACAAGCTTTCACTTTTTGCCCGTTTGTCCATTCCCGTGTCGAGTCATTTTAACATCGGTCGGGACGAGGCTTGTGGAAGTCTGACCCGACAACATCAAATTGATTGTACTGTAGCTTTGTCGAGTACGGTTACGATAGACACACACCTACCTTACTCATGTCCACACCGGGCAATACCCAGGTCAACGCGTTCGAGGACCCCGCCACAGATCGAGGGCTGGCGGTTCCACGTTGCCGACCGGCTTTGTGCAAAAAGCGCGCCAGGAGGGACAGGGCGCGGATGTTGACTCTTAGACTACCTCCTGACTACACCCATGCCTACGAGCCTCTTCGATTGCCAATCTGCTGTTGCCCGTCAACTTGAAGGACTATCTCGTATCCAACGGAGCGGTGAGCGCCTTCAGTGAAAGTCGACGCCATGTCAAGAACCCACGCCTCTCGGCTACGACCACGGACTGACGCAATATGGTATTGATGGATCTATTCCTTGGCCAGGATCTTGGATTTGACGTCAGAGGGTAACCGAATACACGGCGATTCACATTGGCGGCAAGGAATAGGAAGACCTTCGTCCCATGGATACCAAAGTGAGGCGTGAATGGACTGCCTTCTGGCAACGTATTTTCACATCGTATCGCCACGACAGATGACTTGGCGATTATTATTATTAGACCCCGACCTGATGCGTTTTCTAGGTTTCCGTCTTTGCGTTTTGGATGGAGCGCAGACATGCAAGCATACGTACAAGGGCAGCCGGCCCGGCAGGCAAATTAGCAAGATTAACGACGGGTGAGCAAGGCCGCATCGACGAGAAGAACACTAAGGAGGAAGAAAAAAATCAAACAGCCACCCGTGGGTTTGAGGGTCTTGCTGCGAACCCCCGGTGGATGGCTTGTGACGTGTCATGGGGGGCCTGCAGAGGACGCCGGCCAAGGCGTTTCATCCCGTCAACGCTCATCTGTTTGCACAACAAGTCTCGTCTAGGTACTCTCGTAGTGCGAAACCAGATCCTAGTGCAACTCTCGGGGCATCCTGCCCAAGGCTTGTTGCCGCGCTTGTTTCCGTCAGACGCTGTCAGCCCTATGTACGAGGTGATCAAAGCTCTCACACGGTGTGGTAGGCAAGAGGATGTGCAAAAGTTGCCTAGCACCTCCTAGCTTGTCTGTAAGCTTAAGA
>JABFFE010000049.1:0-47798 GCA_013623625.1 Fusarium setosum | reverse complement strand
CATCTTTCTGACCTTTGCCATGTCGTCGTCAGCTGGGTCGCTTGAAGCCTTCGCCTTTGTCTTTTTTATGTCGGCTGCCAACTGTGCGACCGCGGCCGCAAACTTGGTCAGGGTCGGATGTGCGTAGAGATGTCGAGTAGACAGTCGATCCTGAAGCCCCGTGGCAGCCCGAAGGCCCTTGATGGCTTGGAAGACAAGGAGAGAGTCCAGGCCCAGGCTAAACACATCTGCGTCGGGCGAGGCGTCCTTGAAGGCAGCCGAAAAGGAGCCAAAGATTTGACGAATAGCGTTAGTTATTGACTCGACTGAGTCCGTATCAACCTCGACTGAGAGGGTCGCATCTGGCTCATCTAGCCGTGAATTGAAGAAGCGTTCAATGTACTCGTCGTAAAGTGCCAAGGTCGCACGTCGCTTGACCGTCCCCTTGTCTGTGCGCACAAAGGGCTTGTCAGGCTCCGAGAAGGCGATGTAGTCCCTCTGTAACTGGTTCTTATGCAGAGACAGCGCATTGGCTCTCTCCACTGTTGCCCATATGCTGTCGAAGAGCTCATTATTTCCCGATGTTGGATCCTTTAGCTCGATGAGCAGCCCGGCCTGGGGCTTACTGCTTCCAATCTGTGGGGCAGTATCGTCAGCAATGACGTGCTAAAGGCTTGGAAGGATTTGCTTACCATGAGGCAACCCTGGATTGCAGGGTGGGTGGTGACCAGGGCCTCCGTGTCCAAGGGTGAGATCTTGTAGCCATTGGATAGGACGACGATATCGTCGTTTCTTCCCTTGTAGGCCCAGTGATTGGGCTTGGTGGGATGCTTGGTGTACAGGTCCTTGAGATTGATCGACTTTTGATCCGGGAACGTGTGGAAGATGCCCTGGAAGAGGGGCCCATGCTCGTTGCGATGCACCCAATGCTCATGGACTCCTGGCTCTACCTCTTTGAACTCGAAGCCAGAGAACGGGTGAAAGGCAAAGTAGAGCCAGTCTTCTCTGTCTACCCAAAGGTTACCGATGAATAGACCTTCTGTGGTGCCCGTCAAGTTCAGAACCCGAATAACGTCGTTCACTTTGGAAGCAACAATTGGACTGACGGGACCTTGGACTCTTGTCAGTGTTCCGCTTGTAAGAAAGAACTAATTGCTTACCGCCAGATGCACAGATAAACTTGGACGGCTTGAACTTGGCTAAGACGTCAGGCGTCTCGCCCAGCTCGTCGACCAGCGATGGGACCATACTCCAAATGTCAATTTTTGCATGGTCCGCGAGTGAGTCGATGAGATACATGTTAGGGATCACTCCAGCAGGTCCCATAATGCAATGCAAGCGGAAAAGAGACGGCATGAGAATGTTCATAATGATGCCGGCGCCCTTCAAACTGAATTAGATACGATTTCACAGCCCAATTAGTGGCGATACGTACGTGGCTCATCGGGAATGACGAGTAGATTCTGTCTCCGTCGTCCCAATCTTTTGTCCAGGGGGCCATCCCATTGTCTCCCTCAGCAGGTGGGAGTAGCCGCACGGCATCCATGGTGCCGATCAGACCGTGAGACCAAGCTATGGGCTTGGGGAGTCCCGTGGAGCCGGAGGTGTGCAGAAGGCAGAATGGGTCTCGAGCAGCTTCATCAAACGTCTTGTCATACGGATAAGGCTCAGAAGTCTCAGCATTGAGAAGTTCATCCATTTCGGGCAAATCTAGAACTTTCATGGGCCGTTGCTGGAGCAAGTCTTGGACTAGAGGAGAAATCGGTTGCTCATGAGGCTTGACCCAGATGCTGCATTTTGCAGCCTCAAGAACCGCTAAGGCACCTTCTGTGCTGTTCTTCGGAGAAAGGAACAACGCCTATCCAACAAAGAAAAATCACAGTCAGTCAACCCGTTCACTGTGGTGTGGAGTAGCCTTTACTTACAGTGCAGCCGGCCTTGGCACACGCATAGGTTAACAGAATGTGCCGAAGGTCATCTTGTTAGAGTTAGTAAGCTGTATAGAATACTAATATCGAATTTGAAAGTTGCATCAAAACTTACGAGGTCCGATATATCCCACCGGCTGGATCACGGTGCTTGTTCCGACCTGGCCATGTAGCCACCAGGCAGTCTTGTCAACAGCCTTGGCAAAGGCCCTGGCAGATACATTCCGGAATCCTTGGGAGATGTCGGCAGCTTTTGCCACCGAGTAGATGATGCGGTCAGGCTCAGAAGCAGCAAGGCTGTCCAAGATGTGAGGGATCAGCCTCTTGCCAAACTCGGGGGAGGTTGCCATTGGTATTGCAAAGGTTCAGGGAAGGGTACCAGACAGACGATGGGTAAATCGGCACCGTTACAAGGACCATGTTCCAGCTACGGAGTTATAAACAAACGTCTTGGAGGCTATGCATATCGACCAGACGGGCCGTTTCTGCGTGTTCAGCCGAGTGCATGCCGAGACTGCTAGCGCTAAAAATACATCTCAAATTTGCGCAGATCCTTTGGCTAGAGCTGTTCCCTGTCCGGTTGGAACACGAAGGAACACGGCACAAGTGCCTCGCCTCGCGTCACGATGTGCTCGGTAATCCTGCTAGTCGCACACCGGCTCTTCTTTCGGGCCTTGGCGTGTAAGCTGATCTTGGATGTCACATCTCGATAATAAGCTTACCTCGTGGAATCCATCTATATTACACCGAAGGATGGCTCATAACCTTTGAGCCATGGTGTGAGCTTACTAGTCTGCCAGTCCGAGGTACCCGCCCGCCCAGCAAAATTACCTCAACCTCTGCAGCAGGGCTTCAGCCATCACGCACCTAGTCTGGATGACGTGGCGGAGTGCATAATCAGGCTCGGTAGGTGATACCGAGTGCATGTCATCCGGGATTTGTAACATCTGCAACGTGGATTCCATCTTCTCGGCTGGACCGTGGCTTTGGTAGGGCTGGTCACTCGCATCGCCTCGTCCAGAGACAGGGCTCCCCGGCAGAGCATTGTTTATTTAATGACCCAGCCCAACGGTCGAGTTAACCAAGATCTGCAAGTCGTGCTGCAGCCATTGAAAAACATCTTGCTCTTTGCCTGGCACCCCGCGCCCTCCCCCTTCCCAACCATCCCTTCTTCGTCTTCCGCCCGGCATTGTCTACCTCGCCCACCATGCAAGTCTCTACCCAAGTCTCAGAAGCCGCCATGAGACTTTCTCTGAATGACGAGAAAGTTCCCTTCGTCTCGCACTCCGCGCTCGAAGTGGCGGAGACCTCCACCAAGATCTTGGCCGTCATCTTCGAGTATGCCCTGAACAAGTTCGACGACACCCCGGAGCGGCTCGCGGCCGGCATGCCCAAGTTCCTGTTGGTCATCGAGCAGTTTGTTGCTGCCGGTAAACAGGTGCAGATGTGTCTCCCCGCATTTCCCTTCAAGTCGGCAAACAAGGTCTACAAAGTCCTGGGTGCCCTGCCCGACAAGGCCGAGGAGTTGGCTCTTGATAGGCTGAATAATATGTGCGCCCGCATTGGAGATTTCTACCACCCTGGCGCTAAGCTTACCATTATCTCGGATGGTCTCGTCTACAACGGTTCGTGCAACTCTCCTCGCTTGCTGTGGCACCCTGCTAATGCGGCAATTTCGTATTTACAGACCTACTAAGCATCCCCGATCGCGACACATGGGCTTACGGAGAGGCTCTCCGCGCCATGGCCCTCGAGAAGGGCTTCACCCACATCGACTTCTCCAGGCTCCGAGACTTGGTGAACTTTCCCATCCCAGAGGAGCTCAAGGAGATCACCTACGTAGCCAACGCCACCAACTTCCGCCGATATCTCCTTAACAAGTACGGAAAAGATGATCTCGACATCGACCAAGAGATTGCCCAGAACCCCGATACGTTGATGACGTACCGAGGATATCGAAGATTCCTCGAGTCAGACTTGCAACACATATTTCCCACCGGCCAAGGCAGGTCAAGCAACGGCTACAAGAGGGATATCAAGTACCTAGCCAAGGAGATGTTGATCCGAGGATACGTAGGCACACTCCATTCCCCTGTATGCTCGAATTACCGTAGCTAAACACTTTCCAAATAGGCTTTCGCGGGCGCGGTCAAGGCCGCCTTTCCCGATCACCTCCGTCTTTCCATCCACCAATCGACTGGTGAACACAAGGTATCTATGAGCCTGTTGAACACCAAGACTGGATTCACGACTCCATGGCACTGCAGTGTCGCCCAGATGGCGGATGGTGAGTGGCTTAGCGCCCCAATGGGCGATTTCGAGCATGATCCCAGGTTGGAACTGGTCTACGAAGATGGTCGTCCTAGCTATTTCAAGGAAAAGCCACGCAAAGGTGATCAGCCTGCTGGTGGCGAGTAAACAACAATCAGCTAACAGGGAAAGGGCTGAGTGTCATGAAAACCATAGGCTGATAAGGGAGTTTTTCGAGCCTTGTTTTGAGTTCTTTCTCATAATGATAGTTGGTATATAATTATTCACATACATTACTCCACTTTTGATCCAGTGCAAGTGGATGTGCTAATCAATCAAGATGGGTTTCCCCTGAACCATCTGAGATCTGAGGGCGGCAGAGCTATCATATCAATGCTGGTTAATCAACATCTACTCAGTTCGCTAACCAATAATACCCACTTCCAGTCCCAGGATGACAAGCTGTACGGGCCTTTACGAGCCGTGATCGCCTCTCACTTGCGGCTAACTACCGTGGCTCGGTATGTAGTTTACTTAATCCTTTACCATCTTACTATCATTGGTATCATAACTCCACCACCCTCAGAGGGATCAGAGGAAAGACAGAAGCAAAAGAACACAGTATCTACACAATAGAGGCATTTCATCGGCCCAATGCCATGCAACACAAATCTTACTATCATAGCTTTGCCACCTTCAGACGGATCAAAGGGAACACATTAGCAACAGAATATAGTTTCTTTACACAACTAGGCATTTCATCGGCCCTACTTAATCCATTTCACATCTCACATTATCTCCATTGTTGTCTCTACCTTTCCACTAAGATCTTACAGAGTTGGGGCTACGGTAGACGCCAAAGTGTATCCTGAGCCTTGGCGTTCCAGGTGTAACCGACTCGGGTTCAACGTGGCGTCCTGAGGGGGTCAGCCTGCACCAGCATTTGAGCGACACAAGCCAGGAACTAGCAGAAGTCTTCGCCACAGTCGTGTCAGAGCTTGAGTCGGGGGTCGAAGCCATGCACTACATGCAAGATGTACGCAGCTTTATCAAACAGGGCAAATCAATGTAGACTAGGTTTGAGCTTTTGTCAACGTGGCGGAGCCTGGCTCTGAATACGACATTTTAATGGCTGCTTTATGTCTGGCCAAGCAGAGATGGAAAATACCGTTGTCAAAGAACTCCTGAGCCAAGCGGTGGTGGCAATGTTTGGTAGTCTAGTGGAAAGCTGTTTATCCACGTTGGTCCTTATGGCCTAAGTCTGGGATATGCCTTGGATTTTAAACCCTCTTCTAAGTTGATTGTCGTAGAAAATAGCTAGTGGTCCTCGACTTGGTCCTCAAGCTTCTGCCACAGGCATGGAATTCTGTAGGTTGTCCAGGACTGGACTTGTCACGTTTTGCTTTGGCCTCGGCCGACGTGCGGTGCCACTCAGCTGGACTGTCTGCTGATATTTAATTAGGCTTTAAGGTTGCTAAACTTGGTGGCAACGTGTTATGATACAGCCGCGCACTACAGATAGTTTTCCACACCTCTAGCATGCCAAACCTGATGCTAACATATTTGCCAAATTCTATCTAATGATGAGTCGAAACTCGGTTCGGATGCATCCTAAAAGGTTATTTTTTGCCTCTCTGAGGCTATAACGACTATACTGCACTCCCCCACGTGCGATTTCTTCTTCCACCTTAAACCACCAGTGTTATGATATTGTAGATAGTTTAGCGACAGATCAATAGATGATGTATTGATCCTGGGTTAGGCTTTGTTGTAGTGAAGACAGGCCGCCAGCAGCCTCGTATTACAGATAGATAGATGATGGATCGGACATTTCTCTGGTTGTAGAAAACCAAACGCACTCGATGTTGTGAACTTTGGGGAAGATGTTAGTATGATAGTGATATATGATATCATTCAAAATGGATGGGTGTCTGCTTGGCACGGTTTGGCCACAGAGAAACCCTCATTCTCCTTCTAAGGACAGTTTATTGGTATGTCGATCTATCTTGATCTTAGTTATCTCGTACTGGAAGTTCGCATCGGAGATAAACGGAAAAATCCCTGCGGCAAAAGCCAACTGAACCAAACAAAACTGGGTAATCATCCCCTTCAAAGATAGTAGGAGGAGCCCAAGCACCCGAAACAGCTTAACTGAGGTCAAAACACGCGTCACGCAGCATGTTGGCAATTCGTTTACGTTTCTCAGCCTCCCAACCATGCGGTTGTTCAGCGAAGTGAGAAGTCTTGCTCCGATACGTGCGGCGCTGAGAGGTCGAAGGGCGTGCACCCTGTGCGAGGAGCCATCGTACAGTTCCGACTCGAAGTCTGCTGATGGCTTCATCTAGCGGGCGTGTGCCATACTTTATGGCGGGATACACGCCGACTTCGGATTTGCCTCCACACTTCCATGGAATGTTTACCGGTGCACCAACCGATATGCATTTCTTGAGGGCGTCGATATTGCCTTTTCGCGCTGCAAGAAACATAGGGAGCCAGTTCAGCTCTATGTTGACAGCCTTATATAAGTGTCGTTCTAATGTATACTTCAGGACCTTGGATATGCGAACAAATCGGCACTTGTCCTTGAAAGTGGGAAGCAGAGAAAAGATCAGTACTAACATCTCGGTAGGCAGGCTGGAGAGCATGTCATGGCCCGTAGACTCCGAGGGGACTTCAGCCCACGGTGCGTTAGCAGACCCGGAAGCCTCAAATTCGAACACTTGGATTGCCTGTGTCAGTTTGGGTGTAATGGCTTCAGCCATATCGAATCTTAGACACGTATTGTTAGTTATACCTTGCCTGCTTATGCGAACTACAGAATTCTCATACAAAAGGGAGGACTGAGGATTAAAAATACTTATACTCATTCAACTAATAGAATTAAATGTTCGGGAAGTGATGTACTACCCGGAAGACAAAGCTTCACTTTCTTGTGTCCGTACTGTTTCGATGTTTCATGTAGAGGGCCTTTTGTGGTTACCTGAACATAACCCCGGGATGTTTGCTGTGTTCTGGAAGTCACTCGAGTAGGCAAATGAAGAATGCCATTTCTTATCACGATCCGAACCGTAGATATCAGTGACTCGAATACTAGTCATGACGCTGTTGCAGAAGCAAAAGATACAATGCAACAGGCCTTGTCATAGTCATATTCGTTGCTCCGGCAGCCCGACGTCCCTTAGTAGGCCCGTCCTGGCCCATTGAGGCGCCTCGTAGAGTTTAAGTTAGAATATTGTAACGAGGGTTAGGGCCATGTATTACAGAATTGACTGGTCAATATCTGGTGACTTATCAAAATACCACTGCCTCTCCGGAAGGCGGTCAACAACAGGCGCAGCATTGGATCATCAGAAGACTTGCCGTTTGGCCTAGTGTTGCCCTAGGCCACGAGATGGGCGAGTTGCGATCTGGGACAGGAACCACAGGGCCATGCATGTTGATGATTCTGGGTTAACCAAGGTTATAGATATATGGGAACGGTAGGGGCACGACAAGATACATCAACAAGTATTTAGTAGAGCCCCTAGCAACGCCTGAAAGGGGACACGGTGCTAATACGCAATAGCAGAAGGTAATATTTACTCAGACACGTTATTAGTCGGTACAACTAGTGCCCCGACTACTTACTACACGCCAGTTCCTCAGCGCCAGAGGGCCCCCTTTAGCTTGATCATCGCTGCGGCGACGGCTGTCGTCAATCAATCTTTGCGGCCTCTAATATGCCCGGCTCATCATTTGAGGAGTTGGAGGTTCTGCATTATCCAGCTGCCGCTACTGTTCCTTAAGATTCTGTGCGGCCTGGGAAAGAAAGTCTCCGACCTGAACGAGCTCGTTAGCGGAAGGTACTTCGATCATCTTTGGCCAGCAGCGGGTAGAGAATCGGGTCCGCTATACCTTATGGAAACAAGTGAGGTTAGACTTGGCATCCTTAACTGACTGTCCTATGGTATAGTCGTAGGGCTGGCCATTGAGACTATCCTTCGCCGGAATCTTGAGGGAATCGATCGTCTTCTGCTCGTTGTCCGGGAGCGTGGCCATATAGGCCAGGAACTCATCTGTTGCCGACCGACTTGGCGCAGCGTTCTCAGTCTGGTCGGCCAGGAGTATTCTCCCCAGCGCCTCGACTCGGCGGATTGTTTCCGCTCGTATTCCTTGCTTCAGTTGGCTTTGGGCCAGCTGTATGGGCTTCAAGCGAGCGCCGAGCGGATGCGACAGGATTTTGCGGATGTCGGCTTCAGTGAACATGTCCTTACTCAAGGGGTTCCTCATAACCCCGTCGTTGATTGCTAGCGCCTGTGCGAGTTCTTCCATATCCCAGGCGTAGTTGTCCTCGGATACGAAGAAGTTCTCGGCCGGGATTTCTTGGACCTTGTCCCCGAGCATGGTCTCCGAGTTGGCGTACTTCTTTTTCAGATGCTTCCGCTCCACCAACGCGAGCGCATCGGCCGTGTGTCTTGCCATGTCCTCTGGCAAGGCTGCCTCCAACAGAGCTCTGCGCTTTATCAGCCTGTCTCGAATGGCTTCTCGGCCGAGTGGTATCTGCTGCGAGGAGGCCCAAGTAACTACGGCCTCGAGGTCTTGGATCAAAAGCTCCTGGGCCTTGTCACTGTTTGTCACAATAGTTCTCGCAGCTTCTCTTGCTGAAATAGGTTGCAGGGATCGGACGCTTCTACCGATTTCGCCACGGCTCATGTGGCCGAGGTCTGCCATGGCTTGCTGACATTCCTCGTTTGCCTGCAACCCAGAGAGTCGCAAGACTCCAAATATTTCGTGATTGAGATGCTCCGCCTCAAGGATCAGCTGCCGATAGCCTCCCAGAAGATTGGTGTTCTTGTTGGGGCTGCCTGGTGTGGTTGCTGTTCGAGGCTGAGGCTGTGCTTGTCGGCGTCCAGGAAGCTTACTACTGCCGGACGCGGCTCTGTTTGTCTCTGGCTTCGCTTGGAGGCAGCGATGAGCCACAACATTGCCAGGATCTAGTTGAAGGAGCCGAGCAGCGGATTCACTTGCAGTGCCTACGTAAACCCATGTTAATATGAATGCATCAGAAGCAAGTACCGTTATCCTCGCCCGCTTCAAACATGCCTACTCATCAGATCGGTTCATCATACCTCTTTCGTTCCTAGCTTCCCAGGCTTCGACGATTCTTTCGTGAAGATAAATATTTGCTGGCTGTTGATCCAGCAAGTCATAGAGGAGGTCGATGATGCTTGGTTCGGTGGACATTTCCGCGACTACAGTGTGCAGGAGTAAGCCCAAGGTAGGGAATCGGATCCTCTGGAAGTGCGGCACTTCTTTCTCTACATTAGGCCAGAGCGGGACATCCCTTGCGTAGCTTGTTGAGGGACGGTTTGGAGGTCTCAGGTCACTACCAAGTACAGGTACCGCAACCTGCAGCCTCGATTTACACAACGCCATTGCGGGATATAGCAATAACCATCAACCCGGAAATTCGGGTTACCACTAAGTGGGATGAAATTACAATGCCCTGTGCCCCGGTGACACTGACAGCGCATAGCTACCCTGGGTGCGCCGGACTTGCCGCTACCCGGCCAGCTCAGCATTCTTCATCGCTTGACCTCCTGGCTCAAACTAGCCTAGACATCTTTCTAGGTGCCCTAGGCACTTGAGCTACAGCCACGATGCGGCAGATAATGAAATCTCTTCGCAGGCCCAAAGCTGCACCGAATGCCCCGGAAAGAGCCCAGCAGATGCCGCCAGAACCGGCCACGGAAGCACCACCCATTCTAGTCTCTTGCGAGCTTCCAACGGCGCCGCTAACCAGACCCCATTGCGAGGTTCTCGAGCCACCGCCTAACCCGCGTACCCCTACTGCCGACCGACGATGCTGGCGGGACCAAGTCAGAGCTTCGCCTCTGAGCAACTTTGTTACCAAGGGGCAGGGTCTCCTGCGGCAGCATGACGTGGATCAGCTTCGCGGTGCGACGACAAAATACCTGGCAAGCTGGGAGAACTATCACACCGTACAGGGCAGCGACCGCGATGGACTTCTGCTGGGCCTCATCGCCGAGTGCGACCAGGATTCAGATGAGGACAGGGCCATGCCAATCCTGGCTTGCATAAGTTTCTTGTCGGTGGCAGAAGCCTCCAGTCAACTGGCGTCTCTCATCCATCTGGATCCTGGGATATACCTGCGATGTCTCGCCGTTGCGGGCAAATTGAGGGCAGGTTTCATCCGCCCAGATGAAAGGGAAGCCATCGAATGGATCCAAGCTGTCCGACCTGAGCCCGATATCAACATCGAGAACGTCGAGAGCTTTTTGAATGCCTTCATCGCTTGTCGCCCGTCCGTATTTGTCCCGGACCGACTGGTTCTGCACTGGCTGAGCGGGCACGGCGTCATTCATCGTCTGAATGCTGCAGTAATCTCCCACTGGGAGTGCCGAAGGCTACACACCGCTTTTCGCCTTGTACAGTGCATCAGAATCATCCATTGTCTGCCTTACGGTCTAGACATGTGCAGCGACTGGGATGAGTGGTTCTGGCGGGCATGGCTGTGCTGGGCTCCAAACGCAGGACGCCTCTTTCAGTGGGAGTCGGGCTGTCTTACAGCTGCACAGAAACATCAGCTATCCAAGCTAATCGACCTAGATGGGCCTGACACCGTAACCAGGCAAAAATCATGTTTGCGGTTGTCAGAGCCGGCCTGCTTCACACACGCACAAGTTGAGCCGCAGACAACTGCCCGTCTTGAACAGATGTTGACCCTCCTATCAAGGTCAGAACGTATTGGGACCAACACTGTTGATCTATTTATTCACCTCTTGATTAAGAATCCCGCGTCTCAGCCGTCATTCAAGCTCATGGAGCACGCCCTGGATCAACGCGGGTCTGACGTGTCCCACCAGGCGGTCGTCAACCTTCTGAGATCCCATAGTAACAGCAACCTGGACATCTGCACTCAGATGGCGGGCCTTGTGGGCCTCCTTCCACTGTTAGACCCAGGGACTCTTTCAAATCTTCCCACCGGCATCGGGAACCCAGCTACCCAGGTCGTCGACGTTGTGTCGGCAGCTCAGCGCGAATTCCTTGCGCAGCTCGATAGCGGTTTTGGCGACTATGTCGGGATGAGCCTGCTGGACTTTGGCAAGGCAATCTTGGCTTCAGAAGCGATCCAATCGAGCTTACCACGGGATTTTCTGGCTATGGTACGCAAGTTTCCGGAGCGTGACGTGGCGGAATCCATCTTCGAGCGACTGGAAGATGCTGCGCTGAAGAAATCAGGCCGGTTTTCGGCACTCAAATCCTATCTCGCGTCCAGCCTCGGCGGCTGTACGGGCTTTTCTGTAAGAGATGTTGCTCTGTCCGACATCCGTAACGAAGTCGAGTTCTGGAACAGCCATCCGGATCCCGAGAGACGGGACCTGGCGACACTCCTGGCCAGTGTTAAGCGTCTGGATTACAAGGCATATGTGTCTTGTCTCGTGTCTCTGATATACGAGAAGGATCTGTTCGTAAAGGAGTTACGGGTGAGGCTCATGGATGAACATAGGGGAGCATGCGCCAATCTTATATCTTACGTCTCCCTTCGCCGACGCCACGGCCAGCTGTCGGCCGACTGCTGGACGCTGCTTGTCTTTGCGTTCATTGAAGCGCGAGGCCCCCTTTTGACACGGGGCAAGTCCCACTTGAAAACAATGGATCAATGGCTCGGCTTTATCCAGGACCTCGTCCATTTAACGGTGGCCGCTACACAAGCGCAGTTGCGGGTTTCTGGAGACGGCATCACTCGACAACGGCTTGCTTGGTGGCAGACACTCTCCGGCAATGCCAAGGCACTAAGGTCAATCGAAACCTTGGTCGGGGGATTTGAAGACGCTGGATGGATCTTTCTCACTAGCGACGAGTCGGCAATTCTCACTCTGATCGAACATTCTGAGGAGGGCCAAGACATGCCAACCATGAATCGTCTCATCCTCCCCCAACTTAAGCCAAATGGGGCAAATCTCGTCTTTGTTTCGGACATGCTAAGCTCGCTGACAGGACTTTCTCAGCACGGCCAGGCGATCTTGCAGATGATCTTGACGAGAGCGACAACCGGGCCAGACAAGCCACAGTGGACGAACCTATCACTGGCAGCGCTGTGCAAAGCTTGGCTGGAAAGCTCGCTTCCTACAAGGTTCGACAAGCAGGTCCTGAGGATGGTGAGAGAGACCTTCGAACCAAGGCCCCCCTTTTCTCGCACGGCCGCATTGTCTCTGCTTGGCCAGCTAGTCTGCGAGCACGGCTCCCTTGTCCAACGTGCGCGCGAGCTGGAAGCCTCACGGTGGAAGCTCAAGAGCAAGGATGCAAAAGAGCATTCAGCGCTCCTGCGCAATGGGGGCATTCGGGATACACCTTTCCGAGCCCCAGGAGGAGGTATTCCTTCCGAGCTGGCCGATGCGGTCGAGGAAGTTGCACCAAACGAGCACGAGTTGTCATTTCCACTAACCGGACTCAATGAGCTTCAGCGTCAGGCACGAGGCATTCCGGATGCTGCTCGACTGCTGGTCGTTCGAGTATGCTTCAACGCCCCCACTGGATTTTGCATACACTACTCCCCAGACAATGAAGCTGCGATAGGTCAACGACAGCATCGATACTGGCAAAATAGCGCCAGCGATCCTAATCAGCCGGTCTGCGGAACAAAGCCGTCACTCTTCACATACTGTCTTGCTCGAAACCTCCACCGACTGCTGAAGACTCCCCAAACTCTTTCAATGATACACAGCAGCATTGAGAAATGGATCACCACGTCACCATCAACTTGTGGCGTCTGCGGCGCTCTGATCAGCATAAAACTGTGGAAAGCTGTCGCGTGCTCACGCCCCTGTTCGCGACAACTTCACCAAGCCCCCCTGGAGGTCCGCCTACACAATCTGATGGTTGACCCTATGTCAGTAGACCTCCTGATTTCAAGCGTGTATGCTGCTGTGCTTGATCCATCCACCGTGGACTTGATTCCGGGCTGCCCTGTGCCCAGGGCCTCACTCCCGACCGTGATCAACTCGTTGCCCCCGATGTCCACACTCGCCGGGGCTCCCAATCTCTCCCGAGTTTTCCAAAGCAGCCCCTACGGGGTGGAGCAGGAAAGACTGCTCTCCTGGCTATGTGTGAGCTTTAGAGGCTACTTGCGAAGTGTCCCGAACGGCTATGTGATCCCTAGCATGCCACAGACACAGCAGTTCCTTCTCATGAACTCGCATCACGAGCGAGAGAAGGCGTTTGAAGCCCATCTAGAGACCTCTTCGTCTGCCGGCAGCGGGCCTGTCTTCCACGGCACCAGCATCAGTCGGCTGTTCCTCATCCTGTCAGCAGGCCTGCAGAACATGAGCCACACACCGTTGATGAAGAACGGCGCCAGTTATGGCCCGGGGATATATTGTGGTGACGAGCAGGCCACTTCGTGGGCCTATTCACGGGAGATTGGGAGCAACTGGAGCAACAGCACCATCAGCCCACGGATGCGGGTGATGCTGGGTTGTGAGCTTGCCAAGTACCCGGCCACCAGCACGCCCACGCACATTGTCCAGGACGAGACCAAGGTCCTGGTGCGATATGTATTTTTGCTCCCAAAAAGCTATCGTTCTCCACCGCGGCGCCATGTTGTTCCTGCCATGAGCACTGCGTTTGCTATGCTCAGGTCGGGTCGGGCGACCTAACGTCCTCTGGGTCTCATGGGCGTCATGGTAGCGTAGCATCAGTTAACCACATAGCAAATACAGCCGCCCACAGGTGTTGAAGAGCTCTCATACCATCCGTTAGCATGAAAAGAGTTGTCTCGGTGTCTGCTAGTGCTAATGATGTATGGCCTCTGACTCCTGCCTGACGTTATGACTTAATGACCTGCCTCTTCTGCGCGTCTACTTTGACCTTGTGATGCTCATAGGTCTTAGTTTAGATTCGCCCTGAAAACTATCTTCATCGTCGACCGTACCTAACTTGAGACTTCCACTAGGAGTAAAACCTTTCCGCTCCTTCTTGAGCACCATCGTCAACGTTGGAACGGCTATCCCACTTGTACACAGGCACCCAGTCCCCGAAAGCTTCTTCCATTCTTCCCAAGAAGTCCAGTTTCCCTTGAAGTAGCCTCTGGTCCGGTCCTTCAGCAGACAATTCCAGACGAACCTCCCCGCGCAGAACGTCAAGAACAGTCGAGACCTCAGGGGCAGTTTTAGTCCCGGACTCGGTCACAGCTGCCAGCGTCTCTTTGAACCGCTTAGCTGCTGCTTCGGGCCAGGCATCAAGAGAATTCTGCAACGAGAGTTGGAGGGCCTCATCCGCTATTCTCTGCTCATCCGCCACACGCGCAGCAATCCTCTTGTCCAGCTCCCACGGATCAGCATCCTTTTCAAACTTGCTCGGTATACAAAGTGGAATATTAAGGGCAAACAATAAGCTGAAAAGACTGTAGCAAATGTCTCGAGCTCGGTATATCTTCAGAATGTCTTTTGGGTCCCGATCCAGCTGACCTACAATGACGACCTCGCAGAACGATCGTATTAGAAGCAAGTAACTGGCTACGACAGCTCCGTCAGCGTCCTGAATAACTGGAGTCAGCTCGTGGTCTAGGTCTTGACACTGAAATACCTGTTTATCCAGGGTAGCATAGGCAACTACGTACGTCTTTGAGTCGTCTCGTGCACAGTTGCATGTCTTCATCATCTTCGTGGTTAAGATGTTTTCGAGGTGAGAGAAATTCTTTCCCTTTCACCCGCACCGAGACTGCCATAACAATGAAGAAGGTGAGGGCAAAGTAGAAAGCTGCGAACCCAACATCAAACCCGCTTCGAGCTGTTGCTACGGAGTCGATGACTTTGAGGTCGACGAATCCAAGCCACACGAAGCAGAGGGCAAACTGAAGGCCCAACTTGTACAATCCCAAACCCCAGAGAGTGGTGGCAATAATTAGTTGGCCGCTTCCAACGGTGACTCTCGGTGTTTGATATCGGAGCAAGGTCAACCACCAACCACACAGAATGAGAACATCTGATAGTGTCCTCCACACTGCATTCAAGCTCTGGAAAAGGATGTAGTCATATGTTACCTTGGTCTCCGATTGCTGTATCGTGAGATCAATGCAGTGGAAGACGAGGTATCTTGGTGCAGTCAGCCATTGCCTAATGCCATAATATACTTGGGTTCATCGTTCACTCGCGGACTCACACGGAAAGCAACACCATCCCAGCATGGAGCAACCGTGCGATCCTCCAACTAGGGGACACGCCTACAATGGAGGAGACGGTGATGAAGGCAATGGCCGCCGTGGCCAGCCAGATCCAGATGAGAACCCCCTTCCCTGGCTCGATGCACCGCGTGTGGATATGCCAGAGACCTGTCATGACTGTTCGAGGAGCTAGAGATGATTTCTTGAGCGGGACCCTCGGGAACAACACGCCCCAGACCAGATCCGTTGACCTGGACAGAGCAGCCACGCAGGCGGTCTGCTTTCTGGCCCCGATTGATGCATCTGTCCCGAATTTGACACACGTCTAGTACCACCAGGACAAGTACATTTCTCAGTACTTTGCCCTACATTGCGAGCTTGGCCGCCCAGTTGCCTCTGCGGGCTGACATCTTGCAGCTCAGCCGCAAAATGCACTCTGGTCTCGGCCCTTGACTAGAAGGCCTCGCCAGCAAAGCCGGGCGATATGGGTATTGAAAGTGCAGAGCCATTACGCATTACAGCCTAGTAAATACCTCACACGGCACAACTGTGTGCTTCTGCGTTGTCTCCAACCGACCATCGCCAATCCGCTGCAAGCCTGGGGACGCCACAATCGCCACCTGCACCCTATCACCCCTCCTCTCCTCCCCGTCCTCGCAGTCAACGAAACCACTGCTTGCGCCGATGACAACCGCCTGGTCATGCCCCGCCGTCAGCAGCATCAGCCGGGCCGGGTTGACGCCAAACTGCAGCGCGAGCTCGAAGGCCAGGCTCGCCGCTGTGCGCATCTCGCCCTGCAGTCCGCCCTGGAGCCGGGAGCCAGAAGCTGCTGCGATGGCTGAAAGCATCGAAATGACCTGCTCTCCCACACGAGTTACGTTTCTGTGGCCCAGCCGGACGAGGCTGCCGGCTGCTGCTCCAGGGTCGTCGTCCCCCGAGTCTTCAACAGCAGCAGCCAACGTCTGGAAGGTGACGGAGCGCCAGCGGTTTGCGGCCTCATTGTGATGGAATATGTCCAAGTCTGGGCAGCAATTTAGCTCGAGTTCGCACGTACAAGTGTCAAGGGGGCGCCTCACCAAGATCTCCTGAGCCGTCGAGCCTGCACCTCCAGGCGCGGAACATGTCCATCATCTCGGTTGCCCCTCTGTCTTGGCCAAAGGCGCCGAATCCGAATGGGAGGGCAAAGAATCCGGACTGGAGGACTGACCAGACTCGCCGTCTGAGCCAGAAATGTGCCCTCCCTTTGACCAGACTCAGCGAGTCTTCCGGGTCGAGACGACGGCCCAGCCCCTCGGCAGGAATGTTTACTGTGGTGGCGATGGTCGCCGTGGCGTTGTCGATGATGCGGCGCAGCTCGCAAAACTGCGTCCGGAGCTTCTCGTCGGGCCAGGACTGGCTCTTATCGCTTGAGACCAGCAGCTGCGCTTGCAGATGCCGTTTCTCCTTGTTCAGCCTAACCTCGAGGCTGTCCAGTTCACGAGAGTGGCCGAGGACGAGCCGTTGGATTGATTCATCGTGCTCCCGTTCTGCTTGCTCCAGCTCTTTCTGCTTTGCGTCCAGCTTCCTTGTGAACTCTGCTTGCTTTGCGCCCAACGTCGTTGTAAACTCTGCGTGTTTCGCATCAAGCGTCCTTGCGGTTTGCTTAAGCTTCGCATTCGTTGCGTCAAGCTCCTCCGTAATGTGTCTGATCTGCTCGACGAGAGACTCAACCTCCTCCGAGAGATCCGAAATCCTGTGGTCCCTCTGGTTCAGCGTCTCCAAGAGGTTGGCCTTGTCAGCGACGATTTGCTGCCCCCATCTAAACAGCTCTCCAAGATCATCATCACCAACCAAGCCCAATCTCTGAATGTCGGTGTCCAGTAAGTCGTCGTGAGCTACCAAATCCCGAAAATGTCGAATGCGGCCGCGGTACCATCTTTTTACCGACTTGGCAGTCTCCTCGGCCTTTGAGCTGCCTGGCATGAAGAATAGCAGACGGTTCATTATATGGTGAGAAATAGAGTTGCAAGAGAGTGATCACCTCGACTATACCAGGTACAGAATCTTTAACAAGCCGAAGTGAGAATGGGAATGTATCAGAGTTGAGGCTGTCTTGGGAGCAAGGCCAGCCCGCCATACAACACAGGGCGGACACGGATGAACGCGCTGCCGGCTACCTTCCATGTTATCAAGCTTAAATGAGGCAGATCCTTTGCCCTGATGAAACGTTGCGTACGAGTCGGAGGCGTGCACACCGAACCACACCCCCTTCGGTCCTACGGCCACAAGGATTTAAGTCCCCCAATACCTGCAGCGGGGTCGTAGTAAGTAGATATACTGTTCCTTCTCGATTATACACCTAACATTCCGCCCTCGCGTTGGGGATATACCGTCTACCATCTGGTTTAATAATGTCGTTCACAGAACATGCAGAGCAAGTACCCAAATTCCGTCGAAGAATGCGCAATCCACCAGCATTCCTAGATGAGTTTCCTTTGGAGCAGGAAACCTATCAACCTCCTCCAGGTCCTCCTTCCAAAACGATGGGGCAAGATAACGAGCGCGAGAATCGCGTCGTGCTTGGCCTCGATTACGGCACGACAAGCACTGGTAAGCCAGGCTGTCCTCGGTGGTTCGGCTTGGCACCTCGCTGACTACAAAGGCCTGTCGTATATGCAGCAGCAGACATTGAGTGAGCCTCAGTTCAAGGACCTCGAGGTCTTTACGGGATGGAAGGGCGGTAGCGGCAACCCCAAGATCCCATCTGAGATCTCGTACTCCAAGGTGACGAGTCGGAGTGGCAACGGAGGCAAGGATGCGGAGCGGCACAAACTCGTACTTCACTGGACTAAGCTGGAGCTTGAAACCCGGTCTGCTACCGCCGAGCTGGAGGCACTGCTGGAAGCGGTCCAGGGCCTGAGCCTCGTCAAGCGCTTACGCGAAGTCGCTGCTGCCGAGATCAACCACGAGGCGCCAACACACTTGACTAAGAGTCCGTCCGACGTCGTCAAGGATTTCCTGCTGTCGATTGCACGACAATACTACCTTCACATGAAGGGTCGGTCGGCTGCTCTAATTGGCGGCGGAATTCCACTCGACATTGCTCTAACCCATCCCGCTGTAGGTGCCTCTTTTCACTCCAGAGTGCCGTAAGGCTGGGCTGATTCATGACTCTTGGCAGGAATGGGATTACGAGCCCCTAAACAAGCTATACCGTGCAACGATGGGAGCCTTGAACAAGCAGATGTTCCCAACCCTCCGAAAGGTCTACTTGGTTCCGGAACCAGAGGCATGTGCCTTGTTTACCGTCCAACAGCTCATCCACAATAAGGAGGACAGCTTTATTCCTGTACGTATCCGATGTTCTCAGCGGCACTGAGGTATGCTCAGGACCAACTATGATAGCTGACGTGCGCCCTTAGGGAGAGTGCTTTGTGATTTGTGACGCCGGCGGTGGCACTGTGGATTTGGCCACGTACCGAATCGACAATATCAACCCCATGGAGATCTCAAGAGTTGCTCCCGGCACAGGTACGGTAGCTGCCCCTGTTCTGCGTCCGTCTCGTACAGTACTTGATAATTGAACCTCATATGTCGCTATAGGGGCGAATTGTGGAGCTACCCTCATTGATAGGGCCTTTGTTCGTTGGCTCAAGTCCATCACAACAAACCTTGACAGTATCAATGACGACGAATTTAGAACTGGAGGTCACTTCCTCCTCACTCCTGAGAGGAAGACACTTCTCAACAGATTCGATCCCTGCAAACACCAGTTCACGGGGAGTGAAACAAATACTCTCACGCTGGCGAGTGGCATCCATGTGAAGCCCGACGTCTCGGGCTTCAAGAATGGCCTTCTTACCATCGATGCGTGAGTCATGTCCTATAGCTCGTTAACAGCCTCCACACCCCGGTACTGATATAGACCAGGGAAAGAATGAAGGGGTTCTTCAACGAGTCCGTAGATGGAACCATCAGACTCATCGCAAAGCAAGTCGAAGGAGCCACGGTGATGGGGGAGGTAGTTACGGTGAAGCATTTCTACGATATGACCCTGCAGGGAGGATAACGCTGACATGCCTCTCTAGAAAATCTTCATGTCTGGCGGTTTGTCGCAGAGTGAGTATCTTTTCAGGAGGGTACAGGCCTGGGCAAGAGATAATCCTAGTGAAATGGAGGTGACGCGACCAGAGGAGTGGTAAGTTCGCATCTTGTCCAACTGCTACCGTCAAGCTGATAGCCAGACCCAGTTGGACGGCTGTGACGCAAGGCTCTGTTCTTCGGGTAATGGGACTCGGAGCTAGCCCACCAACGCCAGTCAGTGAGTGCCCGAGACACTACGGCGTAGCAGCTTCGGAAGTCTGGAGCCAGTGGCGACACGCGAGCCAGCAAAGAAGCCCCGTCAAAGACCAAGTCCATGGCCGAGAGATGGCTGTCGACCAGATCACTTGGCTGGTGCGGAAGGGGGATGTCATCCTTCCGAACAAGCCGATCGAGATGACCCAATTGGTCACCTGCGCCTTCAAGGCTCATCATCTTGGTTGCGACAGCACCGCAAGAATCACATTTTGCGCAACCACCATGGCTGAGGCGCCGTCTGGGCTCCACCAGCTCCCAGAAGGTAAAACAGGCTAGCCATTCCATCAAGACAACCGAGAAAGACGGGACACGGCTGACAGGTTTGCAGCTAGCAATGAGCTCCCGGTGCTGGAGGTCAAACTCGACGACGTGCCCTCGTCATGTCGACAGAGCCTGAAAAGTTCAGGCTACATCAAGGCCTCGATGGACGTGGTGATGCGAGTCGGATACGACAACGGCAAAGGGGTGGAAGTTAGGGTGCTCAGCGATGGTCAGGAGATGGCTCGGTACGTGACCAGTCTGTGAGCAGTGATACCTCAAGGAATATGGATGGATAGTGTCGCCCGGTCAGATAACGTGCAACCCCTCATGGTTGCTGAAAAACCACGTTCACAGCTGCATGTCTGCCTTATCTGAGGCTCCCAGCAAGGCGAACCGGGCCGTCCCTGGTGTAGATGCAAACGCTTATCACTTTAATGAATAAAAAACCGGATACAAGACCTCCATGTATCCATTTGAAGCAGTCCAGCAGGCACTAAGGCAAGGGAAATGCATGCCAAAGTGACAAGTCCTGCATGTTCGCAGCCTCGTCTGTCAATGGCGCCCGCCACGCCACGTCATGGAACGGTGTGATAGCTCCCCGTCTGATACACAGGCTGGATTGAGCGACTGGCAGCTGGCGCAGAGTTGCAGAGCCCAGCATGGTGCGATCGGGAGTTGCTTGAAGCTTGCTTTCCGTTGAGGCCATTCACGAGTGCTTCGCACCATAAACTCAACTGTTGCACGCTCAATTCGAACGCGAACCTCGCATCGCCTCCTTCAGGCTTCCCCTCCTCATGGAAGCTTGGAGGTTCACGCCCGACGACCTCCTCTCATACCCCATCGCAGCACTCAACGTCACGACCAAGAGGTGGCGGCTACGGCTTTTCCCGGACAACCTGGTAGGCATCAAGGGGCCTTGGAACAGTAGCGGCAGTGACCGGCCTGATGACACGATAGTCTATCCTTGTGGGAACTCCATCTGCCACTGGTCACAGCCGTGCGAGAACTTCTCATGCGCCATCGCCATCCAAGGCATCGGCGCAACCAGAGTCGGTCCAGCACACTCCGACATCATTGGCCTCACCCACGGCATCATCATCCTCCTCACCATCCTCATCACTACCCCTCTCGTCATGGGCTGTCTCCACTCGATGCCCTCCAGTCCACCGCCCAGCCGCGATGCTGGCCGCCCCGAACGTCCCCGCCCCGCCGAAGAACTCGTCGACTTGGAGCCAGGGCCGCGGTCGAAGACGCTGCGGCAGCCCCGGCCGTCATCCCTCGAGCACGACCGCTCGATCAATAGATACTATGTAGCGCCGGCACGGCTGCCGACCCAACGCCCCGTGGAGATTAACTGGGCGGTAGCCAAGTCGTACAGTCCATCGGGGTCTTCTTCGCTCGCCGGCCCACGGCGCTATGCCGAGGAGTCTCGGAACAAGGCGCGGCAGATAGAGCGCTGCATGGCGCTGCTGCGTGAGATGTATGCGCTGGACTTGCGGGCGTGGTCCATGGAGGAGGTTGCGCTGCGGGAGGGAGATAAAGCCCATCGGCTTGGCTTGTGGGAGCGGGTAGAGTGTATCTTCCTCGAGGTGACGGAGGTGGTGAGCAGTTGGAGGAGCGAGGCAGCCAGGGCAACACCTGGATTGAATTATTGGAGTGATAAGGAGAGTCGTGTTATTGAATCTATTTACAAGACTATCCAGGAGCATCTTCAGGGCAGGCGTCTAGGCGATCGTGGCATGGGAAGTTGGGGGGAGGATCCGCTGCATACCTAGAACCCGTCTCTGGCACCTTGGACTTGTCAGGTCCTGTCCCACAATGCGAAGGAGGCTCCGGAGCCCTTCGTGGTAGAAAAAAAGAAGAAGAAAAGAGCAGAACCGCCTCTTGGACACCAGCAGACACCCCACGGTATATTCTTCAAGCATTGCTTAGCCGCTCAGCTTCCAGCCGCGACAAGATCAATTGCCACCCTCAATGACTCGATACCTAGGTCCTCGCTTTCAGTCTAGAGTATTCAATGAAATCTACCCCTTCAATGTAAAATAACCTTGGGTTCTGACAATAGGGCTTACGGCCGTCAACGTCAGGCGAACTTAGGATTGTGCGGGGTAAAAGCCACGGGAATGAACAACGGGATCCGAATACCACGAGTCGGGAATGGAGGAATACGAACTGCGCCGCTTGCCGTCCCGCTCCCGACCTGCCATGTACTTGTAAGCAGCAGTAGCCAATAGTTGTGACTGTCGACGCGCTGCCGCTGGCTGACAGGCCCCCTGCTGACCACCCCTCGCTGGCTATCTGGATACATAACGTAGGTGCCTATGGTGCCAAGGATCTCGATCTAGGTACCCTCCAATTAGCCTCATGTTGTTGAACGGTCTCACGTAAAGATATACGCCGAGTAGACCGCGTCATGTAGCACATCAACGACATCGTTGCAGCAGCTATCCGGCGGTCAGCAAACCAACACAATAGTGTAATGGAATCAGAAAGACTCTCCGGGAAGATGGGCACTTGATTAACATGTAGGGATACTCCTAGGTACTGATGAATTGGGTCCTTATCGTAGTCACCCTGCCGTTGAACCCGTCGTCAAGTGACATTCCCTTTGGACGCGTCGAACTCCTACTTTCAAGACCTGTCAGCTCACCCCTGACTTCGTATATCTTGACCTATTGCGTTCACTTGGCCTCCGGTTTTCAGCTTTGGTCGGATACGGGACACAGGTGCATGCTCTGAAACTGTGTCTCAGTCCATCGCATCTTACTCGGCCGCTGTGTATCCAGCCTTGAACGCGACTCTGACGTAAGGCTGAGCCCAGCAGCTACTTTTATTGTGAAAGGACCTGACAAAGTTGCCACATAGAGCATCCTCTCTTTCTTGCAAGTCTGCTTGACTCTATCTTCCCTGATACTACATCGAGTGTTGAATGGGTAAATCTGAGCATCGACAACACCATGACGCTTCTCGGTCGCCTTTGGCATGCCGTCGTGGACATCACCGCATGGCTGACTATGTCACCTGCGGCCCGGTTGGGTCTTCATCAACACCCACTTGGAAAACCAGTCGCGTATCCCCACAAGACTAGCCAGGTAGTCAGCCTTGATGGAGACTACCCCGTTTTCAGGCCCCCAGCAGCAAACCCGGACGATCATGAATTCAAGTGCGACTATAGCCAAATGGAGGGATGGTTTCCTTGCTCCATCCCCGAGAACAGAGAATGCTGGCTTCGAAACAGGGATGGCAGCGAGTTCAACATCCACACAAATTACGAAAAGTTTGCACCTGTGGGCATTACTCGACACTACACCCTGAACATTACCGAGACCTCGTACAATGCAGACGGCCAGCCCTTCAACGACGCCAAGCTGTTCAACGAAGAATATCCTGGCCCCTGGCTCGAAGCCTGTTGGGGAGATGTGAGTACTACGTCGGGAGGTGCGATCCAAACTGACCAGCTAGTAGACTCTGAACATCACTGTGATTAACAGCATGACAAAGAATGGCACCAGCATCCATTGGCACGGAATTCGACAGAATCAGACAATGGATATGGACGGTGTCAACGGCATCACCCAGTGTCCTATCGCACCTGGAGAGTCATTTACCTACAGCTTCAAGGCTACTCAGTATGGGACCTCTTGGTATCATAGCCACTACTCTGTACAATATGCAGACGGTTTGCAGGGTCCACTGGTAAGTTGGGTGTCTTTGTTACAGTTCTCCAGTTCGCCTGTGAATACCGGCTTAGGTTTGCACAGACAATTCACGGCCCGTCTTCTGCGGCATTTGATGCATCGAAGCGTCCGTTACTAATGACGGATTGGTGTAAGTGATCTCTCTTATTGATATCAAACTGTTCAAGTGCTAAAGACAATCCAACTTAAGCTCACAATAGTGCCTATCAGCTTCTATATAATGGCAACTGGGGAAACAAGACCATCCTTCTGAACGGCCATGGAAATGTCTCCCACTACAACTATACTCCCACTCTCGAGGTACCGCCCAATTACGAGCTGTATTTCAACAAGACGCCAACCGACAAGCCCAGGCGGCCAGCCAGATACTTGCTCCGCTTGATCAACACTTCATTTGACTCGACCTTTGTCTTCTCCATCGACAACCACTGGCTGCAAATTGTAACGGCAGATTTTGTGCCCATCGAGCCCTATTTCAACACCTCTGTCCTGATAGGCATCGGACAGCGATACAATGTCATTGTTGAGGCCAACCCCCTGGAAGGTGACAGCAATCCCATACCGGATGATGGCAATTTCTGGATCAGAACTTGGATTGCAGAGGATTGTGGTATGAAGCCTGGAGATCCAGGCTATGAGCAGACTGGTATCCTACGGTATGATCGCAAGAGCAAGGCCACGCCAAAGTCGCAGCCTTGGACCAAAATCAGTAGGGCATGTTCCGACGAAACCTACACCTCACTGAGACCCAAGTTTCCGTGGTATGTAGGCCCAGCAGCAAACGCAGAGGTCGACGACCGTGGCGAACAGTTCGATGTCGGCGTCAAGCCAAATGCAAATCTTCCCGGCTATCCGTTGGCCAGGTTTTCGTTGCAGCGATCCGGAGGCTCGCCTACGGATTTTACACCGCTTCAAATCAACTATTCTGATCCAATTTTGATGCATCTGGGTGAACCCAGAATTGAATGGCCTTCCAGATGGGTCGTGATTCCCGAAAACTACACCGAGCACGAATGGGCATGTTGGCACTTTTCAGTACTTTGTCAGGAGTAGTATTCTGATCAGATTGTTAGGTTTATCTCATCTTAACCATGGGCGGGACAGGTTCCAATACTGGGGCCCACCCGGTATGCAACGCCTTTATTCGTGGCATTGTGAGAAAGCAAGCTGACATGTCACGGCATTAGATCCACCTTCATGGTCACGATTTTGCCATTCTTCAACAGGCTGAGGGCCAGTCGTACGACCCCAGCAAGCTCAACCTCACTCTTGACAATCCTCCGCGACGAGATGTAGTCCTCTTGCCTAGAAAGGGCTTTGTTGTGATCGCCTTCAAGGCTGATAACCCTGGCAGCTGGCTCATGCATTGTCACATAGCCCGGCATGCGTCTGAAGGCCTGGCACTACAGATTCTGGAACGCCAGAGCGACGCGAACAAGCTGTTCGCGCAGAATTCCCCTAACTTGATCGAGGCGAAGCATGTATGTGATACGTGGAAGAAGTGGCAGGTTAACCAGAATGATTTCTTCGAGGGCGACTCAGGCATCTGACCTAAGAGTCTGTGTGTTATTGTTGCAGGATCTTCTGGCTGAGTTGGTGATATCTGTCATTCGTTGCAACCTATCTGTTTAGGAAGCACCCGCCCTAGTGGCGTGTCTATCTGCGTTGTGCAAGTCGCTGCCGACTGCATTAACCCAGGTTTAGGCTTATTACTTTGAAATTGTTAATTTTACTTTTACCAGCTGCTTTTCATTGTGGCTTTCAGACGAGGTGGGGGTGAATAACTTCCAGATTCAACAGCAGGTATATACAGAAGCCTAGTTCAACTCCTCTAGCATCAAGTTATGAAGCTTGTCAAGACCACGTATTCATGCTTTCATAATAGCTAAGATTAAAGAGGACAGTGTAGTTATAACAGTCTATAGTATCACCATCTATAATGCGCAGCTGCCAGCAGCTTGCCTTCACTATAATAAACCTCCCCCATAACGTTTATAAGATAAATAATAAAGAGCCCTATGTAATAAAGCCAGCTGGCTGTGGGTCTTAACGGCCGGAAAGGATATCCTGCTAATGCCTTAGGCACTAATCCCACAATAGCATTTCTTGCCGGAATTAGTTAATTTTAAATAAGATAAGATAAGATAAGATAGTATTATTATTATTAGTTTAAGTAAAGTAGCTTAATAATTACTACCTTACTATATCGGTGGGTCTTATATACCCCCCACTGATATTAGCCTAATAGCCTGACAATTATTATTAACTATAGGTTATTTCAACTAGACTTCTAATTAGCTATATTACCCGACGCTGGGCGGCTCTTCGCTGCTCTAGGGTTAGTCAATGCAGAAGAAAGCCATCGACAAGGAAGCTCGCAGGCTTCACGGAAAACATTCGTGTAATAACATTAAATAAAAAACAAGATAGAATTAGTCCTTGTATAGAAAGCTTTTAGGGCTAGGAGAACGATTGGGGCGGCATTCGTCTGTATTTCTTGCGTACCTTGCTACTGTGAAATGATAAAAAATCGACAAAAGCCAACAACGCTTTTCCATGAAAGAGAAAGCCAAGATCAAAACGGTGTAACAAAAGCCAAGGAATATATCTAGATTTTTAAAGTTACAAACACTTCAAGAGATACCAGCATATCGCAGATGTGCTAATTAATACCGTATGAACTTAAGTGACCCACGAATGCCCTTGAGCACAATTGTTTCCTTGGTAAATCAGCAACTCGTCCCTAAAAGCTGTTTCGTTTCATGCACGTCGAGAAGAGGTTCCTGCTCCTATTAACATATTGGACGCACCAAACCTCTTGATGTAGCTCTATATCGAAGAGTCGCATCTGTTGAGAATCACCAGCATGACACTACCTGGAGGTTCGGATTCCTGTGAGAACGCCTAGATGCCACGTGAATGGTCAACCTGGGTGTTCCTATAGTCTCGCATGTGGACTAATTCGCTGAAGCTCCTCCAAGACATCACTGGTGGTCTTGATAGTCTCGGTGGCCATTCCATATCCTGCCAGATATCTCAAGTTACTTGTACTGTAGTTACGCACTACGATATGTGGTTCATTGGTAATAACTGCTTCTGCACGCTGAATCCTAGCACCAACTTCTCAGGAGGGCCTGAAACCTGTAGTAAGAGACTGTAGTTGACCAGATGACAGCTTGAAACTGAGCTCTTTCGTTTGGCTGCATAAGCCCGTTCTCAGGAAAGTACGTAGCGCAGTCACTAAAATACTAGTTAGCAACGGTTTATCCTACTCTGACTTTGACTTTGGACTCGTCTGTTACCTCTTCCATCTGAGCATGTAATCAACCCCCTGGGATTGCGTTAGTATCCGAACCTGGCCGTGCCTCACTCAGGACATGGTTTGGGCCTGGGAAGCGCCAATAAGCAGTACTTGACCAATTGTGGGATAGCATATGACACAGTTCACTCCTGGCAGACCTGCCGTCGTATCGCCAACACAAGTAAGGCCCATCTCTGTTGAAGACTTGGTAAAGGGTCCTTATATGCTTGGTTTTATCGTTCGGACGAATCGGATACTGTGTTGCTGTAGTCGTCTTCGATAGAGATATTGTAGGTAATTTGCTGCATTCATAGCCACAGTGGTGAAGGGCACACCGAACTTTGCATCGCTTCGGAAATGCTTGGGAGACAAGCCTTGGGACTAGGAGGTAATTAGTCTCGGTTATGAGGCAATAGAGTAGACATTACATAGTCTTTCTCGTCAAGGCCCTCCGCCATATCCCTGATTATGCCAGAGAATATCTCCATCCCAGTATTTGCATGATGGAGTGCAACGAAACAAGGCATTTCCGAGGTCGTGAGATGCAGTTTCGGTGAGTGGGCATATCCTAGTTAACTTGGCCCAGCGCAACGCGTTTTCGTGACGGTCAAATATCGCAGAGAAATTACATCCATCCCTTCCATGGAGCCGGCAGGCTGAATGTCTGACGCGCACTGGTTCCACTCAAGGGAGAAGTAGTTGATGGTGTATTATCTCAGGGAAGATGTTCCGCAACGGTTGTCGATTTGTTGCGTGAGCGAGCACAAGAGTCACGGCCAGGCCGACGATGTCCACGCGGAAATCAAGATAGGCGAGGCTTGTTACGAGTATAGATCAGTCAGGCTTTTACACAAAGATAACAAAGGTCTCTCTGGAGCTGCTCTGGGCTATCCTTGAATGCTCTCCGCCTTTACCGAGGCGAGGGATTTATCAACTGATGGCTCTCCGCTGCAAAAGTGTGAGCATGGGTTGTGCTGTCATCTCTATCATCCACCCATCCACAATGGTGAACTTGACAATTCGAAGCGATTTGTCCAATCGGGCAGCAGCATCAAGTGTCCGAGGGCAACTGTTGTTCGCCGCGGAAAACATGCTTGAGCCAAGGTTTGCCTAGTGCCACGTTCTCGACTCATTACCCCCCACCCCCATGCTCCTCCTCCACCGCTCCATCAAGTACCATGGACAAGATTTTGCGGCACGCAGGTTTCTTCTTCATAGTATCTGCTACGCAGTCATTATAGTAACTGAATGCGGAGCCAGAGCCGACATGGACTCGGCATCGTCCTTGCTGGCGATTATCGATCCTGTGCGACCGCCATGTTTCCAAGACCCTAGTACGTGGTATCGAGTACATTCCATATGGGGCCCCTGTATGGAGCCTGTATTGTTGGAGAATCAAGAGAGACTTTTGCGTGTGCAAGCATTTACCCCAACTCCAAAGTTTACGGGAGTATTGAAGAAGGGAGGTGACGAAGATCCGCCGCGATAAGGCTCTCTGGCTAGAGGACTGTTTAATTGGTTAGGGGTGATGGTCAGGCTTGCGCTAGTTGCCAGCTAATGGGATGTTCCGAGTCAGTCAGTTCGCCGTGGAGAGTGTTGCCCTGCTTTCCCCTCGACACCTTGTGATTCACTTGGTCGGACGCGTTGGGCTTTCAAAGTGGTACGAGCTTCAGCAGACTGGGACCCAGCCAGCACAATCCCTGATACCAGTTCGGTCCTAGTCTGGGGAAGCAGTTCTTGGCCTACCCCCAGTCACAGGTCCCCATGGGGACGTCGCCCCTCAGGGAGGCGGAGAAGGTCTATATAAGACGGCTTCTCATGCGACTCCACCCATGTCTTTGTTAGACCATCGTGCCCTCGTGAGTCTGTATCTTGAAGATCTCTTTCTTTCCAAGTCAACCATGCATAGTATCGATCTGAAGCCCTCGGCTCTCGAGGCGCAAACCCATGATGAGAGTAAGGGCGCGGTTGTCAGTGAACAGCCTCACCTCGAAAGAAGGCAAGACACCACCAAGCCCAGAGAGTGCCATTATTAACCAATTTCTCTGTAGGTTGAAGGCACGCCATATCCAATTCATCGCGCTCGGAGGATCGATCGGAACTGGCCTATTCCTGGGCATCGGACGAGCCTTGACACAAGCAGGGCCCTTGAGCCTGCTCCTCGGATACACCTTTTCTGGCATTGCCATCTTCTGTATCGTAAGGCTGATGCTGGAAGCATATTTCTTGGCACAGAGTTGACATTAGACCCGTCCTGTAGATGCAGAGTCTTGGAGAGATGGCCACTTGGCTCCCCCTACCTGGAGGCATTCCCCAATTTGCAGCTCGATGGGCAGACCCTGCGTTAGGCTTCGCCCTCGGATGGAATGTGAGTACACTACTTAACATCCTTCGTCGACCATCTGATTACTTACTTACCGCCAAGTCTTGGTACTATTGTGTCATGACGCTCTGTGCCGAGATCGCGGCAGTCGCAGTCGTCATCGGATATTGGCCCGGAGCCGACGGCATCAATGTCGCCGTCTGGATCTCGATCTCGATCGTCGTCTTCACGGGTCTGAACCTCTTCGCTGTTTCAGTGTACGGAGAAGCAGAGTTTATATTCGCCAGTATCAAGATCGTCACCATCGTCGGCCTCATCATCCTCGCCCTCGTCATCGATCTGGGCGGCGCTGGTGTTGATCGGATTGGATTCCACTACTGGCGAGACCCTGGTGCAATGAACGAGTACGTTGCCAAGGGAGACCTTGGTCGATTTCTCGGTTTGTTTTCGACGCTTGTCAACGCAGCCTTCTCGTTTGGCGGCATCGAGACCGTCGCTGTGGCCGCTGGCGAGGCAGAAAATCCTCGTCGAAACATTCCCAAGGCCGTTCGCCGCGTGTTCTGGCGTATCCTCTTCTTCTATGTATTCGGCGCCCTCGCCATTGGCATGACAGTACCACACAACGATCCTCAGTTGCTCAGCGCCCAGGCCAGCGGCGCCAAGGGTGCGGCTGCTTCCCCCTGGGTCATTGCCATCACTCGCGCCAAGATCAAGGTCCTCCCGTCCATTATCAACGCCGTCATCTTGAGCTCAGCAGCATCCTCGGCCAATGCCATGACCTTTAACGGAAGCAGATATCTATACGCCTTGGCCTCGAACGGCCAAGCCCCTCAAATCTTTCTCAAATGCAACAAGGGGTAAGTAACAGGCAATAACTGCCAGTTTCCATGACTAACGACCTCGATAGTGGTGTTCCGTGGGTCGGTGTCTTGGCCGTGGCCGCCATCTCACTCTTATCATTCCTCTCTTGTAGCTCTAGCAGCAGCGTGGCATTCACCTGGTTCCAGAACCTAGGAACGCTTTCCTCGCTCTTTGCCTGGGTTGGCATCAGCCTGGTTTACATCCGGTTCCACAGCGCACTCAAAGCTCAAGGTATTGATCGAGATAGCCTGGTATTTAAGGCTCCATTCCAGCCTTATCTTGCCTACTTCTCAATGTTCTTCTTTTCTATCATCATCATCTTTAACGGTTTCTACGCCTTTGCCCCATGGAACGCCAAGTCGTTTGTCACGAGTTACTTAACTGTCCCCATTGTCCTGGGGCTCTTCCTGTTCTGGAAATTTTTCAAGAAGACAAAGTGGATTCCATCGACAGAGGCAGATCTATATACGGATAAGGCTGCAATTGATGCTCTTGTGTGGGAGGAGAAGGAGCCACGAAACTGGATTGAGAAGTTCTGGGACTGGTTGGTGTAGAGGCTGATAGGACAAGTTATACACGGATCTACGTTCTCCGGGCTACCGGTCTATATGATAGTTTGTGTGAGAGTTGTATGATATTGCCCGATTAGTTGTATCCAACCTCATACCTAGTTGAAAAGGAACTTGGTTCTTACAGCTGGTCCCGAGATGCGACACTTGTTTGGGCCCATGAAATGCCTATTTCTGTAAGGAAACTGGGTTCTTTTGCTGTTGTGTCTCTGGGGAAACATATCAACAAACGAACCCGAGAGAACGTACAACGTCCGCGTCCTGATGGGCATGTTTTAGAGACTTATAAATGGCCCATTAACTCTTGTACCTACGTCTCAATATCGAATCTAGTAGATTGAGATGGTGAAAAAACGATTACTAAGAGCTCTCCTCTAAGCTCCTTCTATTACAATAACTTCAAATAAGCCCAGCGTTGGAAGCCACACGGTTCCATCTTCCACGTCCAACCATACATCGCTATTGAGTGCATAGGCTGAAACAATGGATTTTCCCTCTGGCAACTTGATCTTGCCACCCGAGATGGGTATGTGAGAACCAAAGTTCTGTTTCCGAGCGCCAGACATATTAATAAGATGCACGACGAGCTTAGATCCGTTGGTGTTGACCGTCATCTCAACCTGCTCTGCAATACTGCACGAGATGGGCTCGCTTGTTTTGCACTCCTCGTTGAGGATTCCGATGAAAAAGTCCCGGAAAACACTCAGACCAAGTTCGCGATACCCGCGCCCGACGGTAAACGGGATCACGATGCCTGTACCGGATCCGGCTCCGGCTTTCATTGTGCCATAACCACGCTCTTCTACTTGAACGTTGCCGTATGCTTTCTCTGGGGGGGAGAATGGTGCCCGGGCGAGCATTTTGTATCCTCCTCCAGTTCCAACCTTCCATTTGAACGAGTGATAGGCTCCATGCAAAGGAACAATGGGTCCAGTGTAAACGTGAGCGTGGGCATCACTTTGCGGCGGAGCAAAGTACGTTGAAAATAGCCGTTCTCGTTCCCTATTAACCTCGAGTTGACATTCCGATGGGAGTGACTTGAGCTGGACAGTACCATCATCGCCCACGCCGCTGGCACCCGTCGCAATCAGGTCACCGCCATTGGATACCCAGTTGTCCAGTGCATCCACCTCCTTTAGGCCAAATTTGCCTAGATTGGGTAGAATAAGGACCTCATACCTCTTGAGCCCCTTGTTCTCAACCATCCCTAGTAGTCGTTCTTGTGCTAGTGTATCAAAGGGCAAATGAAGCTCCTGCATGGCAGAATAGAGCCCTCTGTACTCAGACAAGGCCTCTTCAAATGGCTCTGCAGTCATCTGTGCTCGATCGGGTAGCACTAAGCCTATCTTGGCTGATGGTCGCAGGCTGTCATAGATGTGCCTCCATTTCTTGTGGAATCGAGTGATTTCGCCCGCTATCTCCAGGCACAGATACGGAATCCTTCCGGGCGTGCCCATCATGTAAGTCGAGGGGTATCCCCCCCGTGAAATACACTGGAGCAGATATTGAGCGAAATGAGCTGGTTCTTCGCTCGCCATTCGATACGGCATGTCTATAAAACACGTCGAGTTGACCAAGACAGGTACATCCGGTCGGTATGAGATCCACGAGCTAACCATTTCTGACGTGGAGTGATGCCAAATCTCTCGCCCGACAGCGTTGTTGGCCTCATGAAACATGATGTCGGCAGTCTTCCCCAGGATCAGGCAGGCAGATGGCAGTCTCTCGGCAATGAATGCCCGAACCCGACTGGTGAGTTCGTCAATCAATTCCCGGCTGAATCTGAGCCATTGGGAATAATGAGCATCAGTTGGCCCGCGAGGCAGCTCAAGGCCTTCCGAGTATTCGAGCCACCGAGACTGGCAGCTGATGCATTGGCATACTCCATGATAGCGTTTGTAGTAGTCTTGCTCGTTCATAGTCGTCCAGTTGATGAAGAAGCCGTCCACGGGGTAACGTCTTGTGACTTCATCAAGGATGTCAAACATCCGCTCTTGGTAGTATCCTGCAGATGGGCATACGGAAACCAGCCCTCCGTCATGTTCCTGCAAGTCGCCATTCGGAGACTTGAAGCACCATTCCGGGTGCTGAGCTGCAATCTCTTCCGACACTTTGGAAAAGTCCATTCGCGCCATCAATCGTAAGCCCTTGGCATGCGCTGCAGTGATGGCGTCGAGGATCAGGTCACCGCTCTTCCGGAGACCAACCAGGGCGTTCTTGGTGTGAAATGGTAATTGCGTAGGATATTGCGCTTGTATGCCTCCAATGCTGATGAGCCAGGCTTTCGCTCCATGCTGCTCAATGTAGTCCGCAACATCTTCAACCCCCATATCTGCATCGATCTCTCGCAGATTGGTTTGGAGCATGCCAAAGGGCTTACGCCACCACTGGTCAGCGTGTAAGATGCTTGAGTGGCCCATCATGTGTCTTTGAGAATTCGGCAGCCGAGGGATGATAAAGATAGTTCACGCCCCAGCTTTGGTAGAACACTAATGATGGACTTCGAACATGGAAGATAAAGGCATTCTACCATTTATGGAGTGCTCGGACAGCTGGAACAATTAGAGCACCACCCGATTTCGTGAGTCGGTAGCAACGGGGTGGCCAACATTTAGTTGCCGTTAGCCCAGCATCTGATAGCCGGTATTCCGAGGACCAGAAAATAGTTTAAAAAGATATTTACGGCCTACTGCATGAGCGTTGAATCAATATCTCTAGCCCCGAAGGCTAGTTGCTGTTAATGGCAAGAAACAACACCACCTTTTGGCCAGGACATCCGCCTAGGAAAGCTAGAGGGTTCGTACATAGCTGACATTTATAATGATAGGGTCATGTCAGCTAGCAAGATTTGGATAGCAGTAATTGCAGAATAAGAATATCTCAGGTTGTTCATCCGGAAAGGCTGCTTGAACCATTTGTTTTGGAAGCCTCCAACTAATACAGGAACAAGAAAGCACCCGAAAGGGTAGGTAAGTCTGATAGCCATGCCGATGAATGCATTCCCCATGTTAATAGTTATCACGAGAGGGCTCGCCACCAAGAATAGGACAGTCTAGTACCCCGGTTAAACAGCATGGGTAGTATCCGGCTACCAGATCTATTCCCCGAGAATCCGCCCCCTCTTGGAACGGGATTGGGTTCAAGAATCAACTCACATAGAACCACTGTCATATCAGACCACCTGAATTGAGTTATTTCAGGCTTCTTGGTAGAGGCTAGAGATCCGTTCCTGTGTCATATCCAACGAGGTGGACGCAGGGCTCCTGCTCATGCGATCAAGGCTGTTGGGGGATTGCACTCCGGGACTGAATCGGAGGTACCGGTAATTGCACATGATCTTGTTGTAGAGCACGAATTCAATATTTCAGTTATAATAGTAATGACATATGAGAGGATAGGTCGAGGGGGGAATAGCAACTGCAAGTGATTGATCTACCAAGACAGCATAACATTGTCCGTACGAATCAACCGAGCAGGGTCAATTCCTCCTAAACCTTTTTACTTCAATCTAGTAATTACTGTACAACGACTCAACCTGGGGAAGGATTATTAACATCATGTGTATCTTCAGGAGTTTAGGGCTCACCTTTGTCATTATTAAACAAGGCTAAATAACGGTGGTAATGAGGTCTAATATGTTGGTATTTGATACAATCTGCAGTTTTTTTCTTTTACCGTAATTACATGAAATATGTCATATCCCAGCTTTCTCGACGTCCACGGGCCGGTCAAAGCAACTCACCAAGAGAAAGAAATATGATTGTTAAGTAGTGTTCTCCAAGTTACAACATATGGGGTCCTCCTGGTATGGTGTATTTCCAAAGCCAGTTCAATCGGGTCAACCTCTATTAGTGACAAACTTAGCAGTCAAAATTCATTACTTAAATTGTTAGAGTGATAGAGAAGGGCTTACAGTTTATGTTGCTCCATGAGCAAGCCACTGTCCTTGTTGACCTCCTTGTTAAACCCATTGCGTTTCTCAAACTCTTCAAACTCCTTTGTACCTCTTTTAAGGTAAATGCTCTCAACTACGCTCTCATCCAATCCATTGGCTTTGGCTGCCGCTACCATCCGCTTCAATTCAGCCTCTGCCTTTGCCCGCTTGAACCCAGCATTGCGAGGATACCAGAACTTGCGTTCTCTCGTAGGGGAAAATTCGGGGACAGAATCTCGGCCGAGATTGCGCAAAATCACTTGTTCAAGAAGGCTCTGCACCAATAGATACACGTCAGTGTCTAATAAGACTATCAGTTGGGCCAGTCATAATACTCACGTAGTCTCCTTTTGATCGATTCAAGTTGTAGGGGCTGCGGAGTGATACGTGAGGGTTGCTAATCACTCGAGCATAATGAAGATAATTGGGACTAGCAACATGGGGTAGGAGTCCGTGTAAAAGGATGACGTCTCCCCTTTTGGCAACAACCGTCGAGAATTGTTCGCACTGCTTGACGTGGTCGCAGTTTCGTCCGTGTATGGGTGGATCGAGACCTTCAGGATGATTGTAGAGGTATTTCACAACACCTACGTGTCCAATACTTTGTAAGAATCTCAACATAAAAGCATGGGGAATGAATGAGTTTTACCTTCAAGGCCATCTTCACACACGCAAGTTCCGCCGCCTCGAGCGGGAATGTCAGTGAAGACGTGGATAACTGTCAAAGCATTGCCTGAAGAATCCAGAAACATGCGGTACCAGTCATCATCCGTATGCCATCCTGACCGTTCTTGGGGCCGGAAGATGGGGCCCTCGGTGGCTTTATCCTCAGTTCCAAAGTTGACGATGAAGGCGTCGCCATAGTATCGTTCCCGAACACTGTCGATTCTGTCCTCACCGCCACAGATCTCTACGATCTTGTTCCAAGCCTCGGGAGCAAACTCTTCAGCCGGGACTTCTCGGTGTCGTGGAAGGTGCAAATATTCCTCGTTCCAGGTAGACTTGTCATGTTCATCGTAGCCAATCCTCGTCCATAGGTCACTCATCCACTTATCGATATATTCACCCTTGATAGCATTTGAAACCTGCAGCCACCCTTTGTGAAGGAAATGGTCCACGTCATCAGGCGTCAGGTGCTTGTACCCGTGATCTGACCTCTCGGTTGAGCTTGGTGCTTGGATCTGAGCCATGTCTTCGATTTAGCCTAAATACGCCTGTGGAAGGAGATGGGACAGAAAGGTATGCTTCGAAGTGCATGGTCACTGGCGAGTGGGGATCAATAAGTAAGATTTCAGAATGGATTCGGGTACTTGATATCGTTTAACAATATTGAGGCCTTCTATGCTACGCGGCGGCTATCTGATGTCCGAGACGCAGTGTATACGATCTCAGTCTACTCCCCTTTCATTTGAGCGTATATCTGCTGCTGGACGATGGTTGCATCAAACTAGAACTCGTATACTTCTGAATCCCTGGCGGTGGTATGATGCCGATTGGCTGCCTCGCATAGCCCGGAAAACTAAAGCCGTGTCAAGTTGGCCACAGTCGTGGCCTTTTCTCCCGAGGTCGCAAGTTCCCCGCAATATAGGAGCCAAGATGCGCACGCCAAGACGCGTTACTGTACTAGGCCATCCGGCTACTAGAACCCTTAAACCTGGCGTGTCCAGGTTCCTCTTTCTTCACTCCAGCCCAGCAGTCCTCTCTTGACTGGCCACCGAATTGTAGTTGAGTCCACACCTTGGCCAACGTGTTATAACCTCAAGTTATCACAACCTGCTACAGACATGTCAGACCGCTTAATAGGCGACCGATCTGAAAGCCGGGGAGTTCAGAAGCGTCGGTCCAGCCGCGCGTGTCAGAAGTACGCCACATGCATCGACCTAGCCGCTAAATCTGTGCTAATTCATGTGCGTCCCTAGTTGTCGAGCGGTAGGTGATGATCATGTCTGGCGCATTGACAGTGGCTGACCTGGGCAAAACTCGACGGCAACAGGCCAAGACAAAGTGTGAGGTAGGAACAAGTGAGGCTCAATGTCGTCGATGCCTGGCGACTTCGACCCCATGCTTCTTTCCAGTGAGCCGTCGTGGGAGAATTAGAGGTAGCAAAAAGTGAGCTCAACGAGAGCCTAACGGTTGCAATAAGAGCTAATGATCTAGCCGCCGTACACTTGCCAAGCTCAGAAGTCAAGTCGAGTCACCTCACAGGCCCACTGGACCAGCGGGACCTGACCCATATGGTGAAGTGTTGAGCAGCTCTGAGAATGATTCTCGTACTAGTTGGAGTATTCGACACACCGACGGCGTACAAGGTTCAAGGGGTTGCGAACCAATGACCCACACCCAAATCACGGATGACAGAAACGACACGGATTATCGTCAAGCAGGCCAGAGGACTTCAATTAGATCGTCTCGGCAATCAGGGACAGCCACTCCCTGGAACCCTCACAACCTAGTGGTGAGCAGTGAGCGAGGGCATCAGATACATAGGCCAACCCTTGCGCGAAAGCTGCTTCAGATCCTCGGCGAGTTCCCTGTGGAAGATGACACAAGTGAAAACGGGACAGCCGAAGCAAAGTATCTGGACCCCTTGTGGTTGGTGGCCGGTCTGGCAAAGCGTGGTTGGGATCTGCATGATACCGATGGCACCAGAGGAAACTTGAGACAGCTTGGTGTACTTACGTCTACAGATTTGTCCTCAGAGGAAGCGCGACTTCTACGAAAATGGACGCCTGTGGCACTTGAAGAGATCGAAAGAGAGCAGCGCCAGTACTTTGAACATGGCCTGTTAGGCTCAAAGAGCGATGTTGCCCCGGATCTTGATCCCATTCAGCATGGTCTACTGAGCGCGGAGAAGGCGACGGAGTTGTTTCAGGCGTAGGTCGGGCATGATGAAGTTTGGTATGTTAAGGGCTGACTATGTTTAATAGATACTGGGACATGATCCACCCTCAATGGGCCATACTAGACCCGACTTTTCACACGTTGGCCTGCGTTCGGAAGCGTTCTGCTTTGCTCACAACTACGATCCTAGCTTTGGGATCTACCGTGCTGGCAACTGGGCCCGAGAGAAGCGACGAACAGGTTTCAGAAGCAGTCAGTCTTCACGCCCACACTGAGAAACTTAATCTGGTTGTGTATGCAACTGGAGCAAGGTCTGTGGACATCATACAGGCCCAAATCGTCAGTATATTGCATTCTTGTCAACTACTACCACTGACTCGGGAAGCTCTTGTCACGATGGGGGTCTTCTCCTCGTACTCGCCTGGATGAGCAGCGATGGATGCGTGCTGCCATGATTTCCAGGATGGCTTCGGAGATTGGACTTGATGTTCCGCGTCGTTACGACAATAGCAATGTGAATGGAGATAAAGTCGAGCAACTTCGACTGAATGAGCTTCGAACCAGGGCATTTCTTATAATAAACGAATATCGGTGGGTCAACACGCATGTCATCACTTACTCGATGGCTATTTCCTGACCTATCTCTTCAGATTTTTCACCTACTCCGGACGCCGTCCAATGGACCTATCTCATTTCGAACTAAACGATGCGGAGCTGGAAGAAATTACTTCGGTTGAGGGAGACAGCTCGACAGGCCGTTTGACAGCACTTTACCAACTCTTTCTTTTCGATGTTGGTCCATATCCCCCGTGGTTGAGACACAAATAGCTGATAGGATCACTAATAGCGAGACGTACGTCGGAGGCTCAAGCAGTACCAGCCAGGGCTTGGAAACAGCATCTCTTTAGATGCTGAGCTACAGCATATCAAGGCCTATCTTGAGAAATGGATTCATGATTGGTGTCTGGAGAGCTCGAGTGAGTTCCTGAGCTGGCACCTGTCGCACGACGCAATTAGTTGCTGGTTGCTATTAGCTCTCTGCGTCGCCAGGAAACTCTTCCTACCATCTGAAGCAATGTCAGGTCACCTAAAGCAGCAGAAGCAGCAAGATCACCAACGGCTTCTGCTGGATATCTCGGTACGGTTATTCAAGCAAGCTTTAGATGTGCCGCAGGCAGTGTGTATGACGCATCGTGCCTCCATCTTCCCTGTTGCGGCATCCATAATGCTTAGACTGGGCACTGGACGCGATCTTGTGCTTCGTGTCGCCTTGCGGATGGCGGGAGAACATGGAAAGCCCTACGTTCCTACATTCATTCGCGAGTCAGGGAACCAAATGCTCGTGATGCTGTGGTAAGTAACAATTGCCAAGTGGCCGTTCTCGACAATTGATTCCTTTTCATAGTCAAAATAGGGCTCAACCATCAAGCTCAATCTTAACCAACGACCAAAGATCCCAGAATTCCTCTAGCCACAGTAGTCAATCCCGGGTAGAAGATGAGGAACAACAGGATCTCATCAACAAAGCAAACTCAGATGAACAGCAGACACCACAGTTAGATGAGGCTTCGCGGAACTTGGGCTCTGATCCCGCACTGGTGCCTTTATATGGCCAACCAACTGGGGGCCAAGATGCTTTTGCATTCGACTTTACCGACTTTCCGATGACTTCTAATCAGCTCACCATGCAAAGCCGGCTACAAGACCCAGCACTGCTTTGCCCTGCGGTGGCTCACCTGGATACTTGGATGAATACGTCGTTTATATTTGATGGCAGCGACATGGAGAGACCAGCACAGCCGGGCAATCAACAGCTGACTGGCCTTGGATCCGCAGTAGTTGATCCCTCCTTCGGTAATGGCTTTGGCTACTCACCAGGGACCATTTCCACAGGCCCAATGCAAAACCAAGCACCACAAGAGCCCTCGAGTTGGATAATGGAGGACGGCTCTCCAATGAACACGAATTTTGTGGCTGAAGGGAATGATGGAAACGGCCAAGTTCGCAGTGCTCAACGGGAGGCTTTGTTGTCTGCCGTGGATCGTCTTATGCAACTTGCATCTTTAATGCAGTGACATACTCAGGGCCAACACACTTCATTTCTACAGCTATGGATAATTATGTAGGGTACAATCAATATGAGTCCCAAGAAGCTAAATCCCCATTATCTTGAAGTCAGGGGCCCAGCGTTTGATCCTGGTGCAAGTACAGGCACAATCTGGGGAGCATGTCCACCGCTTCACCTACCCCGTCCTTCCCCGCATCCCCAGACCTTAGTCTAGCTTCCCAAAGAAACCTAGTTAGCGAAGATCGATCCTTGGATCCCCGCATTCGCCAACCGGGTCTTGGTCTGGTAACCGCCCGGCAACCAGACTGCTAGCTGCTGCTCGTTTGACTGGCAGAAATAAGGAATACTATATGATACATTAATAGCAAGTTATGGGGCATCTAAGTGTCTACCTCAGGCCCAACATTCTCACGTTGTCTTTATCATGACTCCTCCAACAGTTACTAGCGATAAAGCCGACTCGATGCACGTTGGAGATACCGTTGACAAAGGCGGCAATGTGAGGAATGCCCAAGCCGAAAATACCCAAACCGGCGATGTAGCAGGTCGGCCCAGGTCCATGGGTCTCTTAGAGAGTCTTCGAATGTACAAGCACGCTTCCATTGTATGCATGCTCGCAGCTGTTGGGGCGCTGTCCGATGGGTACCAGGTCCAGATGTCCGGCAGCATCATTGCGCTGCCTGGCTTTGTTCGTACATTTGGCGAGTTGCAACCCAGCGGAAAATACGCTATCAAACCTCAGTATCTGGCTCTTTGGGGTTGTGAGTGTCTACTGTCGAGCATGCATGAAACAGTGCTGACCCGGGTCCTGACTAGCTCTGAAGAATGTGGCTGCCATGTTCGGTGCAGGCATTGGCTCCTACCCAGCCGACAAGCTTGGCCGTCGATGGATGATTTTTGTTGTCCAAATTATCATGATTGGCTCTTGTATTCTGGAACAGCTTGCAGTCCACTGGACACATTGGCTTGGAGCTCGCCTCCTTGATGTGAGTAGCCTAGACTATTTTCGGCCATCCGAGCCGGATGGCAACCATTAACCGCGCCAGGGTTTCTCTATTGGCCTTGCCCAGTGTTGTATCAATGTGTACATCTCCGAGATGGCGCCCACCCCTTGCCGTGGATCTCTCATGAGCTTGGTCCAGTTATTTGTAAGAACTCCCAGCAGTCGGAGGCGAACGCTAATGAGCCATGTAGTATACAATTGGTGGATTTCTATCCGCTGTCTCATTGAACGTTGTTTCCCAAGATGTCCCAGAAAACTGGCGCCATGCGGTCTTGTCACAGTTCGCTTTTTGCGGCGTTGCTCTCCTAGCCTGGGCCTTCTTGCCCGAGTCTGCCCGGTGGCATTGTGTGGGTGGCCGTGAAACCGAATGCAAAAGGATCTTGCAGAGGGTCAATGGAAAAGTACCAGGTTACGACATTGATCAAGAATACAGAAAGATGCTGGTGGAAGTTGAACATGCGAATGCTACTGCATCACTCCAAGGAGGCGGCACATACTGGGATGTTTTTCGTGGAACAAACCGGGTAAGACAAAAACCAGTTTCTCTTGGTCGACGTGGCTGATGCTCATACAAGCGCCGACTCATCATCTCCTTCTTACCATGGCACTGGCAGGTAGCCATCGGCGTTCCCATCATCAGCACCTACTCAAGCTACTTCTACGACATGGCCGGGCTCGCCAACCCGTTCAATGGTACTGTTGCAACCAAGTAGGCAATCTCCCACGATACCATTGACAACTTTTCTGATTCTTTGTAGTGTGGTCAACATCGTCATGCTTCTCGTGGCCGTCCCTCTCATCGAACGACTTGGTCGTCGCACTCTCCTACTTTGGTGTGCCCCAATCTCCATCGTCTCCCTGTTGATTATTGGTGGCATTCTCAGAGCTAGTGGGCCAGCAGTTGGACCAGTTCTGATTGCCTTCGCGTAAGCTAACCGTCTGCATCGTCGTTGAGTGCCTCTAATCACGTTCTAGCTGCGTGTGGGCCGTAGGATACAACCTATCAGCTGGTCCTATGGGATACATCTATGTTGCAGAGACGGCTACAACAAGACTTCGGGCCAAAACTACCGGACTTGCCATCATTGGAATCCAGGGCATGGCAACTGTTTACGTCTACATCCCCCCTATTATGCTCAACAGTCCGGCATTCGGGATTAGCAATACTGGTAGGCCCGGGTGTCTTCTCAATCTCGCACGATTAGCTAATCGACTGCAGTCTTCTTTTGGGCTGGCACGGGCAGCCTCGTCTATATCCTAGTCTGGTTTCTAGTTCCCGAGACAAAAGGTCGTACTTTTGCTGAGCTTGACGAGCTCTTCGGCCGTGGGATCCCCGCCTGGAAATTCGCCAAGACCAAGACAACGGCGCAAGACGAGTTAAGCCGAGACGGAAGCGCTGCCGGAGATTTGCCTTAAGACATGATAGAATATTACGTTTCAAGGGTGTGTACTATTATAGCATATTTACAAGACCAGTCTTAAGGATATTCCATCGTTAACGCGTTCTAACAAACACGCCCTGGTCTATTTCAGAGACTCTTAGGCAGAGTCGACATTGACATAACACAGGACCCAGCCAAAGTCCACAGGGTTGGTGCTGATGAGGGCAGGGGTCTTCTTAGTAAACTCGGCGCTGCCAGGGCGGACACCATACTGGTCCTTGTACATCTGGCAGGTGACATCATCCGGGTTCGGAGCTTCGGTGCCGGGGACGTTGAAGGAGATGCCTCTGAGCTCCAGCCTGGTGATTGAGAGATCGAAGTGCGTAAGCTTGCCGAAGGGAATTTCGAGCGACTTGTAGCCGGATTCCTGGCTGTTGAAGGCAAAAACGTTGGCGACAGCGAAGTTGTCTATCTTCTTAGGTGTAGATGGCAGAGCCGTTGCAGTGGATGCAAGGGCTGCGGCGACAGTAGTGATGAAGGTGGTGAAATGCATAGCAATGGTGGAGGATGTGAAGGTTTGAGTGATGTTGTGATGTTGTTGAAGCGTGGTCGAGTTGCGTCTGGTTGAATGAAAGACTGAATTCAATGCTAGAGATGCCCTTATGTATCCCAACAATCATGTCTTACATCTACTTTTAGTTTCTCTTTCTCGTGTTATCGATCTAATTTTAGCCCATGGCATTGCCTGTCACCTGTACACTCGGGAGAAAGCCTACGGAGTAACGATGCGGAGTTCGGACTCATTCTAGTTGTGCAGACGCAGTAGTAAGCACTTGGTGTCAATGGGCTCTCTTTACGAGTTCCAGAACCAAGGCAACCCCGTTCCTCATCCCAACCTCTGAGGCTCAAGCCAGGCTTAGCTGACGCGGAAACGCAGATCATCCCCACAAAGAATCAGGTCAGAATGCCCGGAACCAATCATGCAAACGTAACGTGCAGGCGTGTACGATCCTACGTTGCATTCGGCGGCCCATCAGCTTTCGGCCAACACATCACATTGGTGCAGGTATAGCGTATCGAGCGTATCGTGAAGTATATAATTAATCCGATCAGGCCAGCCAACATCGTCTTCCATTTTAAGTGTTTGCCTCAGGGTTAATAATACATCTCAGAGTATCTTATTAGATCGGATTGATTAGCTGTCTTTTTGAAGGTACCGTACGCCCTATGGGATGATGGCCCATGATCACCCGAGGGTTCTTTGTTGTGAAGGCAAGCTGCCCTTGACGGAGCAGTCGAGCAACACAGATAGTAGTTCAGGGATTGACGCCGGTACTTCAGAGTAGGCATTCGCAATTGCCACAGTAGGGCAAAGTGAAAAGAATAACTAGTCCATGGGAAAGAGGGTGTATGAGAGCCCCTGCTGAGTAGAAAGGCATACTGGCTCGGGAGGAGTCTACACCAAAGCTCCGATTGCGTTATGAGCTGCAAGCCAAACCCAGACCACGCAAACGATACACTTGTTTCTTGAGAGTAATGAGTCAAGGCAGTGACAAGAAACCTGGGAGCTTGATCTCGCACTCGGCCGAGCAAGCCATTGGTCGCAGTACCACGCTAAGGAGGAACAGGATAACGACAGCTATCGAGCTCCGTTTTCAGTGTGGGATAAGAACATCAGGAACAGTCTCATGAACAAATGTATTACAAATCGCCATTCTTGAAGGCGTCGCGTGTTAAATACCAATATGGCTGCAAAGGGTATCAAGCACGATAGAATCTCTGGCAGTACTCGTGCAACTTTTGCTCAGCAATCTCCTTCACCTTGGACTTGGGTTCCCACGTGCAGTCCTTGATCCTGGCAGGATAGCCCACCCACTGGCACTTGAACTTCATGCTGCGGCCTTCACCGGTGTGAGCCAGGATTCGAAAGACATGGAACAAATCGGTGCCAAGAACCTTAGTACGGCCACCCTGTTTTCTCCAGTAGGCGTAAAGGGTCCCAGCCGCGTCCTCCTGTATTATCTCCTCGTGCTCCCACGTTTTGTCCCCAGACTCGCACCACGAGACCTTGAGTCGGACTCTGTCAGTCTCAGGGTCGATGCGATGGCTAATGATCTCTTTGATCCGTTCATACACCTCGGAGTCGCAAGGCTCCTTGTCGCCTTCATCTGTTGTATTATTATCGTCGGTCGTATCCGCCAGTTTGGGAGGGTTAGTCGTAGCGCGGTTGTTCTTGTGGGCAGAGCCGGGTGCCGCAACGTCATCGCCGTCCTCGAAGTCATCGTCCTCGTGCTCCGAGGGTTTGTGGGCGCCTGTGATCACATCGTCTCCGTATTCCGAGTCAACTATGAAATCGGTAGCTATTAGCCAGGTGTCGGAATAGCGGGCTGGGCGAGTTGCTACACCTCCAGAGTAGGAGAGGAGCTATACTCCCTGATGCTCAGAGTGCCAGGGAAGCCAATGATACACCAGCAAACGTTGGGAGGCGAGGAAAAGACTCACTATCGCTTGCCCAAGCCATGCTGGGAGTGTTTTGTGGGGGAGTTGATCCCAGCTCGGGCGACATCTCCCGGTTGGCCGTCTCAGCCAGCTTGGGTGGCATTTTCGTCCCGATCGTCTTTGCCTTTTGTTTTCCTGGTTTGGTAGAGGGGGCCCGTTCGGGGATTCAAGGAGGAATGGATGGACGTCAGTGGGCATCAGGAAAGATGTTGACAACTCGTTTACTGTGCAGGTCACATCCTATCAGCTATGCAGCTCATACCCCATCGCCTGGGGGAGCTGGCCCATCAGAGGGCAAGTCAACGTTCGCTCGCGGAAAGCTGCTCAAAGGCGTGGGACAAGGAGAGTATCAGCAGCGTGCCAGCTGTGGCATCCCGGTGGTGGTCGTATATGACGACCCAAGGAGTCTGGCTGAGAGGAAGATCAGCGGAAACTGCCACATTTTGGCTGCCCTAAGGCATCTCTTGAGATGAGGCGGTCAGCGATGAGAATTATAACGAGGGTAGAGAGTGTGAGTGAAGTTGAGATTGCCGTTGCTCTTTGCGAGCTCGAGTTACGAGCGGCATCTGGGGAAACATTGAAGGGTGATCTATTAATAGGCATGGAAGACAGATAGGGAGGTAGACATGGATGTTATCAATTGGCGCACAAAGTACAAGTCCTAGATGGGTAGCACAGCATGCTAATGACGCGTTGAGTCTTGAACGAGAGTCTGACGCGCCCGAAGGCCACACATCCGCGACGCGTCCCCATCGGCCTTGGATGATGACGTGTTGTGCCTACCTGGTACGTTGACTAGGTATTATCACTCATCGTGGTCGCTATGAAACCCTTGCACTGTCCCCGCGCTTCATGGCTTCTCAAATAGGCTTGGAATAAGTCAGCAACAAGGAGATAATAAAAGTGTAGCTTTCACGGACATGTCTGAATGATGACCCGGCTAGTGTCTTCAAGCGCAATTGACCAATGACTCCCAATCCATCATGATGCAATCAACATGAGGGATGCTAGATCTGTGGGCATCTCTAGCCCAACGCCAGCCATTTACCGCACATTTTCTTTTGAAGGTCGGTTAAAAACTCGGTCGCGGCTGTTTCGCTCTTTCGTTCTTGCCCCTTGTATGAAGTGCCTACGTTACGCTGATTGCCGTCCTTAACTGAGTTGTATTAAGAGTCTGAGGCCCGACCTAGCTTATCTCGACGCCCTTACGTAGAGGGCACAAGACACACATAGTGAGTGGGAAAATGAGTATCTTGGCGTGATTCAGCTCCAATCATACAGGCCCTTGAAGGGCCACTTCAGGAAATGTCACACAGGCAACGAGAAGGCATCAAGAAAAGCATGCTGGAAGTAAGTATTGACAAGAGATACGGCGATTCTCCGTGTAATCAGAACTCCCTCCACTGACCATGATCATCAAAGATATGCCCCATTCATCTCTGGCACCCTAAAGCCAGCATGGTAGGCCTGCCAAAACTAATCCATCCCTGACGGGGTTGCGCTCCCGTTTGCGCGCGGATCGACCCTTCAGCGTATATGCCGTTATCGTTAAAGTGCTCCACGATGATACGAGTTCTCACTTAGTGGTACAAGGGTATAACGGTCAATTTCGCCTGTGCCCTAAAGCCTTCGGTCTGAATATCCGTTCAAGACATGTCGCGGAGCTGTTCCTCGGACTGTCGTCGCGATGGAGCGTCCTTCGCATACATCCGTTGCTTTATCGCAACCACCGTCTTCACCAGCTCAATTGCCCGTTCTCTTTGGCCATCGGAGTAGTATACATCCGCAAGGTGGGATTGCAAGTCTAGTAGACTCAGATCTTCCTTCGTTGAAGTGCCCGCCTTCGTCCCAACGGCCTCCTCCAATAGGCAAATGGCCGCCTTGAACTGACGGTTGGACTGGTATGCGTTTGCAAGCTGAGTTTGGGCAGCGAACATGGCCAAATCACCTCCCGCCACCTCTTTTTCGGTGTCAACCACATGCTCCAGTAGAGCGATACCCTTTGCGGCCTGGCCATCTGCTCCATAGGCCCTGGCCAACTCAAATTGTGACTCTAAGAGGCGTTGGTCGTCATGCGGCAAGGCTGTCTTGGCGATAGCAACCAGCTTCTCTAGGAGCTCAATTGCTTCTTGCGTACGTTCGCTCCAGCAGAGCAATTGGCTCACCCTGCACGCCAGGTCGCAACCCTCACTGCCAACGCCCTCTGCCCGGAGAACCCTGAGTGCATGGGGGAGATATTGCTGCGACAGCTCGAGATTGCTGGTTGGAAACACCTGTGTGAGATGTGCTACGGCGCTCTGTCGGGCTTGGGCGGTAGTGCCTTGCCTGTCAATCCACCATTTGACCGCCAAATGGACCAAGCGGTGCATGTCGAAGGTCTGGCTGTCTGCCCGCCGAGTCAAAAAGTCATACCCACGCAGGAAGCCGAGGATGTACGCCATGTCTGGCCCAGAATGTGGTTCTGGGAGGATCGACGTCGGGATACCGTATGGCTCAACAAATGCCAGAAACCATAGGACTGTTTCGGCGAAGGGGTGGCTGCCGCAGATCTGGTTGAATGAATCAACCCAGGTGGTGGCGATGGAACCCTGGGAGGCGCAATAGTATATTGTGTCGCGGGAACTGTGACCCAATAACGCGGTCATGTCTTGATTTGGGCTTCTCAGCAGTCGGAGGTATTCTGCGATGGCAATTCCGTTCATATTCATGTGCGTCGTCGCCTGCACAATCGCCAAAGGGTGGTTGCTGAGCGATTCCAAAAGCTCCTGAGCGTCTGTGCCGTGTATCTGATCTTCGATGATGAGAGACTTCTCAAGGAGCCTTGATCCTTCATCTGAGCTCATCCCAGATAGCCTTACTACGGCGCGTCCGGCAATGGTGACGGCCACCCCCCGAGATCGTGTTGTGATCAAAATTCGCCCATGATCCGACTGTGGCAGAAAATCATCAATTCCGCCGGGTTGTCCCGGTGATCCGAAAAGGGTGTCCTTGTCGTTGGCACTGTCCAGGACGAGTAGCCAGCTCCCCGCGCGCTCCGAGCTCAGATGTTGCTTGAGGGCCGTTCTGGGATCTTGATTGTCGATGAATTGAATAGCTAGCTTCCTTGCGAGGTCCGCACAAGCGCGTTCGAAGTGCGCCATACTCGGAGCGGCCATCCAGAACACGGAACAGTTCTGCCTGTTGGTTTTGACCCAATGCGCAAGGTGAAGCGCGATTTGACTTTTACCCACGCCGCCCAGGCCGACCAGCGCGACACGAGACTCATTGTCTTCGAAAAGCAACTGCTTAAGAGAGTCCATCACACCCTTGCGTTCTACAAATCGCTTGTTGGAGGGAAACGGAAGATGACAAATGGGGGCGACGACCGGGGCGACGATAGGGGCGACGATGGGGGCGACG
>JABFFE010000048.1:0-82559 GCA_013623625.1 Fusarium setosum | reverse complement strand
CAGACCCCCGCGGGTGCCGTCCAGGGCTTGAGAACGTGGCCCGGCTTTTAGGTTGCGTCGAAAGGGGTGGGGATGGATGGCACTGCACAGGGACACACACACAAGAGCGACTGCCCTCTCATGACCTTGCACAAAGCAGGTAATGACGGCACTCGTCTCTGCCCTGCAGGTGGAGGCCCAGCAAATCAGATAATATCGACAGCGCCAGGCCCCTGGGTAGGGTTGCAAGCGATTACATTACATTGGATCCAATGCCATGACCCAAGTGACGAAGAGTTCCAGTGTGCTTGACAAACAAGATTTCCCACCCCAATTTCGAGCCCTACCTACTGAGTGAGGAGGAGGTAGAGCATGACGGCATGGACCCCAAAGAGACGTTGGGAGCCCATGACCAGTCAATTCTGGGTTAAAGACAAACTGTCATGATGATGGCGCGCGGCCACCCCGAGAGATGGGCTTGCTCCTAAGAACCAGCTGGGGCCGGATCGTCGCTCGTCTACTAGGCATCTACATTTCGTGTCTTTGATCACCTTCCCATACAGGAGAGTGCGCATGGGGTTGGATATTAAATTGTACAGTAGGGGAGGAGGAATGACGATGTGATAATTTAATGACGTGAGCTGAGGAGGAGTTCAGGCTGAAGAAAAACCCAGCACGTAGCACCGTTGGTAAGGCAGAGTATGTAGGGCTGGGAAAAAGCGGGAATTCAAATTTCCTTTTCCCTCAAGCGGAGGTGGAGATTTGTGTGTGTTTTTTTGACAGGAGGAGGAGGGGGGACCTTGAATTGACATTCAGTGACAGGACCCGGCAAAAGGGGACGCGGTCAAGCCACGGGATGTGGGAGAGAGGAGTGAGGTAGGAGCGGGAACGGGAACGGGAGAGCGTTCCTGAGCGTTCCTGGTTTACTCCTACTCCTACTCCGGCGCCTAACGTTACGCCGTACCGCCGTACGGAGTAAAGTAGCCCACCCTAAGACACAGTAGGAAGTCCATACGAAATACGCTCAAACGCCTCAGCTGATTGATCCCAGCGTAATGTAAAGGTTGTCAAAAACCCTGGACCTTTTTGTTCTTCCGACACAATGGTTCGCTCAATCCTTCAGCTAAAAAAACTGCCGTAGTTCGTTCGGGTCGGCCCAGATGTCGCTAGGACGGGGAGGGGATAAATTATTGCGAGGGCTGATAGATGCCTATGCCAGGGGCGGCAGATCGCGAACCGCGAAGATTCGGGCGAGCCAAAGCGCGATCGCGAGCTGCTTTGGAAATTGAAGAAGCGAGTGCGAGCCCGCGAGTTGAGCTGCTTACTAAGTATTGACAAGTTGTGTTGGAAGCATGGAAGGGCCGGTCACTTGTCCTGGGGAAAGGTGGAGCAGACGCGAGAGATGGAGGGGGAGCCCATCTCTTGGTGGTTGCTTGCACCGTGCTCTGCGGCATTCCCCTAGCTCAATGGCTGCTCTATACTACAATGCTCATATGGATTCATGATAAATCTGGATAACTGGGGGGGGGCTGATTTATAATCCAGAATAGACGGTGTGTGTGTATGTGTGTGCTCGCATAAAAAGATGAGATAAGCCATTGAGTTGTATATATTGCAGTTCAGCCTGCGCTCTCAAGGCGTGATTGGCCGGCCGAGTCACTCGGCGTGGAATCTCCGGATCGCAGTGGGATACACCGGCCGGGATTTGCGGTTCGTCCTCCCATGTCCTACGGAGCCGGGTTCAGAGATCACCGGCCGAATCGGGGATTTCGTAAACACCATCGGAGACATTCTGATGCTTTCGGAATACGATACGACTGTAGCCCCCCAGATGGACGCTTGTTTTACGACCTAAGTCTGACTTGCTCGGACTCTTGACTGCTACGGTAAGCATCATTTTTAAAAGAAAAAGGTGGCTTAGACAAGTTATTCACCCCCTTCAGACAGCAAAAAAAAAAAAAAAAAAAAACACTTTGAAACAACCACGCCCCCCCTTCTCCCACACAAGTATGCTCACTGCAATCTGCCCTTTCTCGAACCATCACATCATCCGACACCCTTGTTCATAGAAAAGCTCTAGTAAACGACCGGCGGTTTAGGAAGCTGAGATGGCGCATCACTTAAAAAACTTTACTCAAGATCTGACATTGCTTTCGCACAACAACAAAAAAAACGTTCCCGCCTCACTATACCTACCCTTGGCATGACAGAGACAAGACACCTCGGACTTGTCAGCCAATCTAATCTAGCGCACAAAGACTCCCCAGAGCTTCGTGTGGGGTCGTCTCGTTCGCTTACCCCCCGGGCGCTGGGCTGAGTTCAACGGCACACACAGCACAAAAAGTTGCACAAGATGGGCACAAAAAAGGAGGTTCGCGTTCGTCTTCTCGTTCGCGCTCTTAGCGCCCTGACTTCAATTACTGTGGAGAGGTTTAAGTGCTTATACTGCAACGTAGTAACGTTAAAATGATATAATTCTTCCCCTTTCCTATTATTTCCTAAAAGCGTCTGGTCTCTTGATGTCCCGCGGACGCCGTTGGTGACACCATCACTGGCGAAAGAGCGGTCGCGCCTCTGGTTAGCGCACTAAGCGCGCAAGTCGTTCTGGGTGCCCCACAACCCCTCCGACACCCCTGTACCTACCCTTATCTCAAGTACGTACCTATCAATTAGCCCTGTACGGAAATGTATTTCCCCTTCTAGACAAGCACAGGCCGCAAGCTCTTGTTCCCATATCCGCACGTGCCAACAAACAACATCTCGTCGTCGTTCAGCATTCTCACACCCATAACCGGCCATGCCACGATGACCATGACGGCGTCGCGATACCGGGCTCGCAAGCAAAAGGTCTTCCGGTCCGTGTTCCAGACAGACGTCTCACAGCCGACTCCTCGCTCAACTCCCGTTGCAGCCTTTACCGAGCACGGCGCTGCCTTTGGCGGTCCCCACGCGTCGTCGTCGTTATCGCCTCATCATCATCATGGAGCCCCTCCACCGCCGCCGCCGCCGCTCTTCCACCAGACCCTCCATCAAGCCGACGACCAGGTGAAGTGGGATCGAGCATGGCACGCCGTCACCTCTCGGATCCAGCTGCCGACCTCTGTTGCCGTCGAGGACTCGTTTGGCACCTTGCCGCCAGAGTCACAGGACCTCGACCTGGACTTCCGTGACTCCCTGGCCTTGCTCCTCTACCCTGGCCGCGCATTGCCCCAAGCTGCCCACACCGAGGATATCCTGCTCTGGCACATGCAGCAGGTCCGCCAGCACTTTGTCCACCATGTCATGCCGCTGCTTGCCGCCTGTGCCAGCCAGGCGGGTCAGACGCAAGTCCTGCTCTCGAGCATCTCGACTCTCGAGGCGGCCCACCGGCAGTATCTGTACGGCCTGACCCTCATTGTGCAAGGGTTCGAGGATGAGGCTTCAGCAAACGCGGCTCTGTCCAAGTTTCGTCGGGACTTGCACGCCATCATAGGCAACTCTCTGAACCAGGGCTTGACACACTCCCTCCGCAGCGTGCTACACAGGCTAATTCATCTTAATCTTGGTATTGGCAAGCGCTATAATGAAACTCGGCTATCATCTGAATCTGCGGATGATGGGGATGACTCTGTGGCTCGTAAGGAGCTCTTGGGCCTGCTCGAATCTCTGCAGAATGTTGGCCTGGCGGGTGAGAAGTTTCAAGTATTGTTTGCTGAAATAATGAATGCAAGCATGGAGGAGTTTATCAAGACCTCATATTCTGGGGCCTGGCAGGCATCGAAACCGCCAGCATCGTCTCCAAGTGCTCTCACCGGCTGTCTCGACCATCTGTCAGATTGGGTTGAGAATCGCTACGGACGCCTTGCTGTTGAAGTCTTCAGCCGTCTCGGGACTCAGATTGCCTGGAATGACGTGGAATGCTGGAAGGAAATCGCCATCGGACGTCTGGCAACGCTGCGAATCCAGGAACTCTTTGACATTGCTCTGAACTGGCCTGAGAGTAAAGGAGGGCTTGAGGACCTTCGCTCGGCAGTTACGACACCGCAGCGCCGCCTACAACTGACTGATACATTTTCCATGACCCTACAGAAGCGGCTTCTTCATCCTGGCCGGTCCACGCTGGATATTCTACAAACTTACATCTCCATGATCAGGACATTTCATGCGCTGGATCACTCAAAGGTCCTGCTTGACCGTGTTGTCCATGCGTTGCAGCTGTATCTCTGCCAGAGAGATGATGCTATCCGCATCGTCGTCACGGGTCTGCTTTCCAACCCGAGCAGCGTTGATACAGAGGAAGGCAAAACAAAGCTGGTAGAGCTGGCAGTGTTGCTCAATTCCGCTTCTCAGCAGCAGCGGCGGCAACCAGATGAGGAGGAGCTTGACTGGAACGACATGACTTGGGTGCCTGATCCAGTAGATGCAGGCGTCAACTACAAGAGACCCAGAAACGAAGATGTTATTGGAACCCTGATTAACGCGCTTGGGTCCCAAGATATTTTCATCAAGGAGTTCCAGCTCATCATCTCTGAACGTCTTCTCTCGAACCAGACGAGCTTCTTGCAAGAGACTAAAGTACTCAGTCTGTTAAAGAAGCGATTTGGTGACGCCGCTTTACAAAACTGCGATGTCATGATGAAGGACATCCAAGACTCGAAGCGCGTGGATGCTCTTCTGGGCAAAAACCTACGACAAACCCCGGACAATACGGATGCACTTGCTTATCACTCCAAGATTCTCTCACGACTCTTCTGGCCCAGTCTGCCAAAAGATCCATTCACGGTGCCGCCCCCTGTGGCAGAGATACAGAGCCGATACGAACAAGGATTCGAGCAGCTTAAGACGTCGCGGAAACTCACTTGGTTGAACCAACTCGGAGCAGCAACTGTCAAGCTCGACTTTGAGGATCGTTCGGTTGAACTCGAGTGCAAGACATACGAGGCTGCTGTGATCTACGCGTTCCAGGACGAAAGCGGCCAAGGTGATTCCGGACCGGTGCAGCGTACTTTTAACGAAATCTGGGAGCAACTCATGATTGACGAAGACCTCCTCGAAGCTGCTCTGAGATTCTGGGTCGGCAAACGAGTGCTTCGCGATGTTGGCCAGCAGACCTATATGGTCCTGGAGCGACTCGATGACGAGAGCGCAGCAGAAGAAGCAGGCACTCCTGCAAATGGCCAAGGCTCCGAAGATGTCGGCCAGCCATCTCCACGGAAGGCCAAAATAGATTCAAAGGAGCAGGAGCGGCGAACTGTATACTGGCAGTTCATTGTGGGCATGTTGACAAACTCGGCGCCTGCGATGCCTCTTGGGCAGATATTGATGATGATGAAGATGTTGATCGCCGATGGCTGCCCGTGGAGCAACGAGGAGCTGCAGGAGTTTCTGGGAGAAAAGGTGGCGGAGAATGAGTTGGAGCTAGCAGGCGGCAAGTATCGTCTGCCCAAGAAGTGAAATGGGCCACGGGGGGGCCTCGGAATTTGTTTGCAGGCAGAAACTCTGTGTCATCGATTCAGCCGCTGGGTTCGGAACCAAGTGAAGCTTGCTGCGGTGCTACCCTCTCCTAGCAAGCTGAGATGGCGGTGGAGGACGTCAGCAACCGCTCGCTGGCAAACATGCAGACCCGAATAGTATCTGTGACTCGCCGAGATGGAGGCTGGAGGCATTGTCCGCTGCATCAAAGTGGAACGAGATAGATGCAGAGACGGCTGGTTGCGGTATCAAGGGCGAGGACTAGGCGATGCTCTGCTGGTAAGGGAACGAGAGCGAGGAAAGCCGAGGGGCCGGGGATACAAACCCTAACGGGTCCAAGCAGCCAGGCTTCAGGTTGTGCCGAGCGCATCTTCCCTGGGTACATATGCCGTGCCTAGGGGACGAACCCCCAGGCTTTATTTATATAGAAGCACCCAAGCTTTTGAGCCGGGGACGGACAACCCACCAGAATAGGATATACAATGATACAGCCCAAAATGGGAGAGTTCTCCGAGTGTCTGTGATCGCCGCCGGGATCCGGGGGGGACGAGATGACGAATGAAGAGAGTGCCCTCAATTGTCACCGAGAAAGTGCCATGATGGCGGACGTGTTGCGTTGCGTTGCAGATCTGTTTGTTGACGAGGGTCGGTAGCCAAGGTATTTAGCCAGGATCTGGGGGGATTCCGAGTGCGGAGGGGGACCAATTGACAAGCTAAAGGTTAAAGTGGTTGCAGCTTTTGGCAGCTTGGAAACGGATGGGATCAGCGACGCCCTGAGCGGGCCGGGCGCCTCGACTGACCAAGAAGATGCTCAGGTGCATTGGGATACTGACGTATTCGAAGGGGAATGGGGTTGAAGGGGCGCGTGAGAGCGCCAGGGTTGTGCGAGAGAGGCCATGTGAGTTGGAGGCAAGACGAGGCTCTGCGATGTTGGACAAGGTCTGTTCGAGGAGTGAGAAAGCCTGGGGTCAGGGATTATGACCTTCAAAAGTGTTCGTTTGATATCGTGACTCTTTGCTTTATTGGGATTGGTGTTTTCTATTCTTTCAGCACTGCAGCCACCTGAAAAGCAGATATGAAAAGCGGCTTCTATTGATGAGCTCGGGGGGTCAAAAGGACGATTTGAGACAAGGTGTCTCATCCGCATGTGAGACCCCTTTGAGAATCGGGGCAACCGGGCTGAGCTGGACAAGGGGAGAGTGTCAGCTGAGTGGTGTTGTGTTTGTTGTCTTTGCGTTTGCGGTGGGTAGCCGATCGGCTGCGCCGTAAGACGGAGGTACTCGTTGAGTTTGGGAGGGGGGAAAAAAAAGATGGCTGGCGTTTTTAGTTTATGGGAAGAGGGAGAGAGACATCATGACGAGCAGACTGTTGTTACTCGAAGTGGTAAAAAGGTTGGGGGGGGAGGGGGGAGAAGTCAACTTAACTTGAACCCAACCCAACCTTAGTTCTCAGAAGCCAGTACAGTAACTTACACTGGACCCCAATCGCCCATGGAATCCGAAATGGTGGGGGAAACGACAACGACAACAAACAGAATCCCATAGTTTTGTCCCCCCAGTGCAGAACCCTGCTCTATTGGGTTTGACGGACGACAGCACAGCAGCGACGCAGAAGGGTCGGGGCTTCAAAGACATTATTCGCGCAAATGGTTTATGCAGCTTGCCATGTCGAGAAAGAATGGTTCCCCCCTGGCTGGTTCCATTTGCCAAGCGACGATTGCATCTGAATAAATGACTGAAATAGGGTCGGGAACGTGCAAGGTTGGCGCCTGAGGAAGCCTTTTTTTTTTTTTTCTGTGTTGGCCAATGTTTGGTTGGTGGTCCCTGCCCGGGATTTGCTTATCTAGGTACTCGGCAGGAAAGCACGAAATTGTTAAGAAATGTTTGTCTGATGATGATGAGAATGTTCAATGGACCAGGCTGTGGGCCTACAGAAGTAGTAGTAGTGTTGGGTGATAGGCAATCATGAGTGATGCAACGTGATGTGATGGATGGCTCGAGGCACGCGAGGCGACGCTGGGCGCTCACATGATGGCGATTGGATGTTCAGGACCACTACCTACCTTACTGAACCATCAATGGCATATTTGAGAGAAAAGAGTCATAACTCACCAACATTCCTTGGCATTTATTAGCCCACGTTTTTTTCTTGTCAATTGCTGGCCACCCATTGATTGACACACAGTGCCTCTCTCTCTTCCGAGACACAGAGGGATAGAATGAGACCAAACTTGGTTTCTTTTTTTCTTTTTTCCCTTTTGGGGGCTCTGGTTCGTGCCTGGTCAGCTGAAAACTACATGGTTTTCCGCCATGGAACGGGAGGGTGGTGGTGGTTGAGTTTGTCCTACAAACATCCATTTCACCCATTGGGTCCAATAAAGCCCAGGTGGTTTAGCACTGAGTGAATAGCACGGCCCTGGCCTGTTCATATAGCACATAGGTACCCCACCTACTGTACCCAGCTGCAGCGGTTGGTTACTTGGCTGCAAAGACGTCCCAAAAACGCAACGGAAAGCAAAGCAAAAAAGATGGAAGACGACCCTGGAAAGCAAAGCCCGAACATGGCAGTTAGTCCAATAGGGTCAACCTGTCATGCTTCTCTTTCGCCTCCCACATCATGTGCACCTCTTCCCAACCCAATTCTTACATTGGATGGCACGTAAATGCTCCACTGAAGCCATCTTGTTTCCTCCCCCCCGCTACTGCTCAGGTGAGTGAGAGTCAGCGGCGAGGCGCCCAGGAAGCCGACACAGAAAAACCTGCCCCGAGTTCCAGGTGCCTCCCCCCCCGTGCCGGTTTTGAGCTGGATCGATGATGGGCTGCACGCCGGCTTGGGCTTGGGCTTGGCTTGCTTGCCTCCCCCATGGCTTGAATTTTTCCCACTGGCCTACATTTACCTGGTTAGTGGAGGTTGCCTTACCCTTGGGGCACACGGTATGGTCCATTTCCTTCCCCCCCGGCTAGACTTTCTCTGCGCATGACCATGACTCCGTCTCTGCCCAGGTGGAGGTACCTTGTGAAGTAACGGGATAGTCGGGTGTCGGGTGGTCTTTTTTAGGGCGGCCAAAAGGTCGCTTCATCCGGGTTTGACTGACTGACGATGGGAGAGGAGGAAAGAGGGGAGGGAGCTTGTTCTCCGTCTGAGCTGAGCAGCCCAGCTGAAGGTAGGGAGGTAGTAGGTAGGTGTTGGCCGTTTGAGTCTGAGTCTGAGCTTGAGCCTGAGCTGAGTCGTCTGTTTCTTGTCGTTTGTGCAGCCCGGCTTCGTCGTTTTCGTTTTATTTTATTTTATTTTTATTTGCCTTTCGGGTTTGTTTGCCTATCCTCGCCTCGTTTTCCTCCCCTCTCATTCCCATCAGTCTCATCCTTCCTCTTCCTCTCTCTTCCACTCACTACTCTTTTATCTCTGCTCTCCCATTCACATCTATATACAACGCTTCTCTCTTTCCATCTCCCGGTGATCCATCCTCACCTCCTTCCCCGTCCTTTACCCGCACCGCTTATCACGACCAGGTAGTCAGTCGGTCACTCTCAGTCCCGCTTTGAATGCCTTACCTGGGCGGGCCTTGCTTGAAAGCTTACTCGAGGGATACCGATCAACCCGACTGACTCTCCACCTTGCTGCCAAACACGGCCGGCCGGCACCACCAGGCTTTGGAGCGACTGAGTGAGAGTAGAGTGTGTGGGCGTCCTGGGACTTGTCCTATCCATCCGCGACTTGCGACTGCGGCTGCGACTCTGACTTGACTGCGACATTTGGTGCAATCATTCCCGGGGGTCTTGTTGGAGGAAAACAAAAAAGAAGTCCCCCCTTCGGGCGGTCAATTCTTCCCTCTTCTGTCCACCTCCCGTACATCCATGATTCTTCTGCCAGATTACAAGGCATCTACATCTTCTGCCTGGCCCTACTAGGTTACTACCGGATACAGACAAAGAAGCCTCTTTCTGAGGAGATACCCTGCCTACCTTGCCCGTTTCTTCCTCGCACGCCTCCGTAACCTGAATCTGACCTCGTTTCCTCTCACGTCCTGCTACACTACCTAGACGCCCGCCTCGTACACTCGCAACCGTCGACCATTGGAGCTGCCCGCTTGGGAGGGGAGAGACTTGACTGACTCTTGTCGCTGGCCCGTATCCAAACAACAACAACAAACGATACCTTCCACTGCCTGGACAACCTGACCTCCATAACTTAGCTGAGGGAGGGGAGGTATCTTTGCCGTCGACACTTTGTATTGTCCGTCCACCTTTGACACACATACATCCACGCAACATCCAATTCTGCCGCCTTCCACTGCCACCGACGCTTCGCTACTTAACGCCTCCTTCACCACAGGCCAGGCCAGGTCAGGTCTCGCGAAGCAAAAAAGCACCCCCGCCTCTCTCGCCTCCCGCAAACAAGGGAAAGCAACAACTGTGCTCAGGCTTCAGGCTCTCACACTTTCAGGCAGCGTCTAGACCACACTCCGGGGCAGGCCCAGCCCACGCCCAAGCCCGGGCCTCACGACAAAGAGGACGTTTGGCACTGCTAGATTTCCCGCCCGAGCCTGTCCCTGCAACCCACAGCATCACCACCCGTCCACCGTCGGCCAGCCCAGTCCAGTCCGATCCAGGGAGTCTCATTCGTACAAGACGTGGCATTCGTTTTCTTTTTTGCATTTCTCCTCTTGTCTCTCGCTCAGCTTTTTCTGTCCCCCACACCATTTAATTCCTCTCCTCCCACTCTCACTTGCTCTCTCTCTCGCACTCTCTTCGTCGGCATTCTTTGACGAACCGCTCTCTCTCTCTCTCTCTCGCACTCTCCCCGCCTCATCTTCGTCGCAGACGCCGCCGCTAGAGCCAGAAACTACGTCGTCATCGGCGTTATCGCAGTCCCCGATAACCAAAACGAACTGCCCCTCATTCTCACCCTCTCTCTCACCAGAGACTCCACCACCACCGGCCGCCGCCTTCATTCTACTGTCCCTCTTCGTCTCTCGCTTCGGCCTCCGGGGAGTCTTGATCCCATGACCGCGACCTCTCCGCGTCTCCCGATCACCGCCTTGTGATCGCAGCGTGCTACCGATAGTCCTAGTCCAACACTACTAGAAATACGAATACACACAAAAACCACCCCGTCCGTCCGTCAGTCCTTTTTTCGCGGGGGACCTCGTGCAAGCAGCTGCCGTTTACTGCCCAACCCGCATTCGTGCTATTTGAGACTCGCAACGTCGGAGCTGATCGTCGCCGCCTCGTCTGAGATACGATTTTTTCGGGGTTTGGGAAGCCTGCGTACTTGACCAGCTCGGCTACTTGGGCTGTCGCAGCGAGGTTCATCCCAACAGCTTCGGCTGTTGCGTCGCCCGTGATGGATCCCATGGATTTCATGCTACATAACCACCCCCGGTCCGCCGGTCACTACGATCCCGTACACTCGCCGTCGAGCCACTGGATGCCTCATTCGCAAAATCCGCCGTACTCATGGCAGCCGCAGAACCCAAACCTGCCTCCAAGCTATCCTCACCATCCGCTACAGCCCGCACCCGGCTCGGACGCAGATCCGTTCCAGCTCGGCCATCGTGGAGGCATGCTGCCGCCCATGTTGGGCCTGCCACCTGTTACGTTTTCAGACAACTTGCCTGGGGCAGTATCGCCGCGACCGAGTGGCCGGCATCAAACAACGTACCATCGCGGTGCTATGCCGCCGCCCGTCCCGCCGGCGCCTTCCGGCACGGGGAACCACAGCCATGATGGAGCTTTTGCAAACCAAATTCCAGGTGGCCGGCCGCTGAGCTTCCAACCACCTGCTGGTTTGGGTATTCCGTCTGTTGGTGCAGCCCAGGAACCTAATTCACTGCATCGTTCGCCCTACACATTGTCTGAGCCCGCAACAAACGGCTTCGCCCAAAACAACAACAACCACGGCAACTCGTCTTCTCACTTTGTCCCCGCCCCTCTTCCTCCGCATCCTTACATCTCAACACCGCCACTGCGCCGAGGCCACTTCTCCTCGGCTTCTGCGTCGTCCCGGGCCTTTCGTGAAATACCTTCTCCTACCAGTGAGCTTCCCCACCACCTCGACCTCGGCCCTCCTTTTCCACGGTAACACAGAGTTGGGGCTTGCGAAACCTTCCCCTGTTACCATTTGTTGTTTTGTTGTTGTTCATCATGCATGTTTTCGGCAGCTGACTCTCTTTGCTAGGACCGTCTCCTCCTTCGTCAGGATTTCGCCGATCTCATCCACGACAACGCCGTTCAGCCTCGTCTCGCATCATGGCATCGGAGCATGGGCGGGACGACGACGACGATATGAGCCGACACGTGCATATCGAGCAACTCGTACATAGCCCGAACGGGTCAGACTCATCTTCAGACCCTATGGAGGAGGCTCTCCTCCGTCACATCCAAGTTGTGAGAGGCTCCATATCAACCAAGATGGTGGCTTCCAAGATGACGCTGCGGTCGCTTCAAAGCGTGAAAATCGAGGACCTACCTGAAGCAGACCGAAGTAAGTTCTCTTGTTGTCTGGTTTTCTGCGAGGCAAGTCCGGTGGGCTAATGCGTTGCAGATTGTGTCATTTGCTACAACGATTATGGAGTCAAAACTCCCGAGGGCATATGTGAGGCCCCCCTCCGTCTCCCAAAGTGTGGGCATGTTTTTGGAGACCACTGCATCAAGAAATGGTTTGAGGACTCGGATAGCTGTCCCTATTGCCGCGACAAGCTTCATTCAGAGCCGAAACAACAGCCTGGTGCTTCCACTAGGGCATTCTTCAACATGATGAGGGCAAACCCTAGTTTTCACCATCTTCCCGCAGGGTACGTGCTCAGACTGCCATGTGAATGCTTTTGCTCGTTTGATAGCTGACAGACTTGGTAGGGCGAGTAGCCATTCGGATGATCTTTTGAGCAGGGCATTGACGGCGGCATATGGCATGTCGGACCGCCATGGTTCTCCATCTCGACAACCTACCGGACCAGGAAGAAGATCGCCGCCAAGCGACGCTGGCGAACGACAACGTCGAATCCGACCGCGCCACAACAATGCAAGCACACGCGAGTCGGGATCTTCGTCGGGAGGTCATGTCCGCATAGTCTCTTCCCAAGGGCCCATCCAACGTGCTGCTCCTGGTGCACCCTTGATCGGTCCTTCATATTTCCAGCAGGATGATTTGCCATCGCGGATGGAGAGCGAGCGACAATGGATGTTGCAACTCGCTCAAGGTTTGGATGGCGGTGCATCGACGGCTCCGCAGCGAAACGCGACTCCACCTTCAGCCGGCTCAATGTCGCCATTGGCACCTATTTACCAGCCGCGAGGAGGACACCAAGGTTCCACGGGCCGCACGGAGCCGTCTCCTGGGGGGTCGTCATCTCAAACCGCATCGCTTCCACCTTTTTCGAACCAGCTGCAGGGTGGTGTGTCTCTGGTAGGAGACAACGCAAGCACGACCCAGGCTCCGGCTGCTCCAAGCTCGCAGCAAACTCTGCCTGGAACTACCCGTACCAGCAGAAACCGGCCCTGGTAGCGTCAGGTTCAGTCGGCAGGCTAGCGTTTCCCGGCGATGGACCAAGAGGCCTATTGAAGATGCAGGATGCATGAGACTGCGATCCCATGGTTACGTTTGACATGGTTGACGACACGCGAGAGAGGGTGTTGGCTTGTGGCTAAGGTCATAGATCCAGAAATCTGTGGTCTAGGATTTCGACGGAACGGATACGAACGACCGCTGAGTTTGCAGGGGTAGAACATACATACAGAATCGGGGTTCACATCTGGAACGGGTTCGGCGTTGACTTTGGCAATCGAGGCATCATGGAAATTGCACAAGGTTATGGTATTTGGAGTGTTTTGGTGTTGATTTTTCCACTTAGTATTTTTTTTTTTTTTCTTTTTTCCTTTGCAGGAACCCTAACTGGCCAGGTAAGGTATTTTGCGGAGAGCAGCGGCGGGCAGGACACCTTCTAGAGTCGTCCTATTACAGTAGCGGGATTAGCGATAATTTCACATGGAAGAGAGCCGCAATTATATCCATGTCATCCGTCGGCCCCCATTACTACTAGGTTACGTAGGTATATAGCCTGATACAATAGCCCTGGGAGGCATGGACCTCTTGTTCAAACGACGGCTGAAACGTGATTAGGCCGGACCAAATGAACTATGGCGTCAAGAGTGTGTACAGGTGCTTTAAGCATTTCCAACGTTGCTCCAACGGATGCCCCAAACTGGAACTAGCGTGATGCGTCGGACCAGAGACTCGGCCAAGTAGTCCGCCGGTCGGAGTTTTAGATGTGGCAACCATGTCCGTTGGAACGGCGCAACATTGACGACCGATCGGACTCTTGGATAGGCCCGTTTGGGCCATCCCCAAGTTTTCTCAGACGGCTCGAGTCTTGGACGAGTCTTGGATGTTGGCTAGATCCCCACCGCGTTTAAGATAAACGAATCGCTTATAAGGCCATGCCGTAGCCGTACACCCCCGGCGACGCGCAACATTCGCTGCTTGTCTCGCTTTCTTGTCCAACGCTGACTGATTCTCCTCGTCGACCCTCTTTCCTGCGTAAAACATTCCAAGCTTTTTGCCATGGGGCTACCGTGGGAGAACATCACGGGCGGCGCCGTCGCGGGCACGCTGGCGCTCGCCTGGGCACAGGACAATTGGTCCAGGTTGCTCCTACTGCGACACTTTGCAGGGCTGTGGACGGTGGGCTTGGTGCTCTGGGGTGTCTGGGCGGTATGGGTTTATCCGCTGCTCGTGTCGCCGTTGCGACATCTCCCTGAACCGTCCGGGAACCACTGGGTCATGGGCCAGGCAAAGAGGATTTTCGCCGAGCCGTCGGGCGTGCCAATGAGAGAATGGTTTGTTAGCTGTCTCTGTATATGTGCTACGAGTGAACTAATATAAATGTCTAGGGTGAGCGAGGTCCCCAACGACGGCATTATTCGCTATCTCGGTATATTCAACCAGGAGCGGGTCTTGGTGTGCTCTTCCAAGGCGCTAGCCGAGGTGCTGGTCACCAACAACTACGCCTTTGCCAAGCCGAGTCACTTTCGATGGTCTATCGGACGCATCCTTGGGGTCGGCATCTTGCTTGCTGAGGGCGAGGAGCACAAGATGCAGCGCCGCAGCTTGACGCCTGCGTTTGCGTTTCGCCACATCAAGAACCTGTATCCCGTCTTCTGGCGCAAGGCCAAGGAGGTGACCCGGGTCATGACGGAGGACTTTGGCAGCCAGGAGGAGGCCAAGGTGGAGGTATCCAGCTGGGCATCGCGGGCGACGCTCGATATCATCGGCGTCGCCGGCATGGGGCGAGACTTTGGCGCCATCCAGGACCCGGACAGCGTGCTCGCCAAGACGTACAGGAACATCTTCAAACCTTCCCGCCAGGCCCAGATCCTGGCCCTCATCGGCATGTTTATTCCTCTGTGGATAATCAACAAGCTGCCTTTCAGTCGCAACGAGACCATCAACAATGCGGCCGCCGAGATCCGGGTGATATGTCGGGATCTCATCCGCGAGAAGAAGGCCAAGCTGGCCAACAAGGAGCAGCCTGACCCTGACATCCTCTCTGTGGCTCTCGAGAGCGGTGGGTTTACGGATGAGAACCTGGTTGACCAGCTCATGACCTTTCTCGCTGCGGGACACGAGACGACAGCGTCGGCCATGACCTGGGCGGTTTACATGCTCGCTCGGTACCCGGATGTTCAGAGCCGGCTACGGGAAGAGGTTCGCGAGCGGTTACCACCGATAGACTCGGATGTCGACATCACCAGCCTCGACATCGACCGCATGCCTTACCTGAACGCCGTCTGCAACGAGGTTCTTCGTTACTACAGTCCCGTGCCGCTGACGATGCGAGATGCTGCTCATGATACCACGATCCTGGGCCATCCGGTCCGGCGCGGCACACGCATCGTCATCGTGCCCTGGGCGACTCACTTCGACCGCGAGCTCTGGGGCCCGGACGCAGACCGGTTTGATCCGGAGCGGTGGCTGCCGTCCGGGGCCGAGGGCGGCGACCGCAAGGCCGCCAGCGGGGGCGCGGCCAGCAACTACGCGTTCCTGACGTTCCTGCATGGGCCGCGGAGCTGTATCGGGCAGAGCTTCGCCAAGGCAGAGTTTGCGTGTCTCCTGGCGGCGTGGATTGGGCGGTTCGAGTTTGCACTGGCGAACCTGGCTGAGATGGACGAGAAGAAGGTGGAAATCAGGGGCGGTGTAACGGCACGGCCCGCAAAGGGGATGCATGTCAAGGTTAAGGTTGTGAGCGGATATTGATGATTGATATTATGCGATGGATGGGCGAGTATTATGCCCCGGGATGGGCTGCTATTGTATAATGTTAGTAAGGTGCTGCGGGCTTGGTTTGTCTGGCTTCTTGGTTGGGGGTCTGGAATTTAATCGGAGTTGATGGGCGAGATGATGGCTGAGTTAGGTACTAAGTTCAGAGTTTATTGGTCGAGGTTGACCGTCGTTTATTTGGTGCTGCAGGAGTTCCAACTCTTATTACCCATTCTGGCAAGTCGACGGGTACCATTAGAACGGCTCGAGATGCAGCACATGCGGCCGGAATGGCCCGTAACCTAAATGGAATAATCCAAAGCATCAAGCTCAAGGTTGACACCGAGACAAGAAAAAAGTCGTAGAACACTCTGCGTGTACGAGTTAATATTAAAGAATTGTGACACAATTACCTGGCCTCGAAATCTCGGCCATCCAATACAGGGTAACTCGACCCGGTAGGTAGGCCTCCAAAAGCGGTCGCACGTGTTACTGCATGTGACTGCCAGCTGGCAAATCGAAAGTGGAGATGACGCCGGCGCTAGCCAATGTGTGGCGGCCTGAATGTCGACGCAGCTGCGGGTCAATTCCCTTTTAAAATGATGAGTACGATATCAGTCCATCCCTTGGCGTAACTTGGAGCTGAACTTCTTACAGCCCGGAAAATCTGATATGATAATCTTCATCAAGGACCAGCGCTAGTCTATTCCCCCCCTTGCGCGCGTGGAAGAGTGCGACACAAGCGATCAGCGAGGGTAGATCTTGCAACTTTCCCATCGTCATCGTATCAGTATCACTCCGAAAGACGCCCGCGCGAACAAACAGAACTGGGCGAGGGATTAGTTAGCGCCCAGGCCTCCCAAGGCTCATCAGCGGTAGATCCAATCTCAGCCCCCACTCAGTCGAAAACCTGTCCGAGCCAACGACAGAGCCTACCTAGCGTCCTCCAGCCCGGGTTGCACCAAACCCCAGCCACCGCCTGTTTAGCGGGCCGAAGCAACGGGGGCCCCCATGGCAGAGCTGGCGTAGGAAGCTCTCAAAACAAAAACACCATCCGAAAAATACATCTTTTTCACCCCCCCTTCCATCGACAAGCGCCGATAGACCGTAGGCCGGCACAATGATGCGAGATCATCGTTCTCGGGATTCCGAGAGCGCTCGCCGCCGGTGGCACGAGTCTCGCGATTCGAGAGACTCGCGTCAGCAACCACCCCAACCGCAGTCACAACCGCAATACCCTCATCAACAACAACAACCACAGCCGCCCTATCAGCAACAGTACCAGCAACAGTATGACCAACAACAACAATACCAGCAGCAGCGATACCAACAACCACCTCAAATGTACCAACAGCCACAGCAATACCAGCAATACCAACAACAATCTCCACAGCAGTACCGTCAACCGCAGCAGTACCAGCAGTATCAACAACCTCAGCACTACCCCAACGCGCCGCCGCACCCGATGCCCTCCTACGACGACCGTTACCAGCCTCACCAAGATACACGCCGCCCGCAGACCCCCTCCAGCATCTTCTCGTCGTCCAGCGACACGTCTTCATCGTTGCTGGATATTTCGCGTTACAAGGACACGAAACAATATGGCGGCGTGTTGGGCACCTTCTTCAAAGCGCCCTCGGACCGCGTGAAACAGCGCCTCCACAAGAAGAAGAAGACGCGCCGCGTGCTCTACTTTGGCAATTCGTCTTCGTCCTCTGTAAACTCGGATCTGGCTTATGGACAGGGATACATCAAGCAGGCAAAGACCCGTACTCTCAGCCCTCGAAGTCGTGGTTCTGGTCAAGGATACGCATCTCCCCAGGGACATCCGGGCTATGGACATCGGAGACGGTCCTCGGCAGAGGCTTCTGACCGCACGCCAAAGTTGCCGCCCAGGAAGAAGACTGCTGATGAAGAGATCATGGCTCTTGGTCAGCAACTCTCTGATCTCGCAAAGCGGTCAAAGGAGGATGAGCGGCGCCACTCGAGCAGAGGCTCGGGCAAGGGCAAGGCGGCAGCTCTGGGGCTAGCGGCTGGCGCAGCGGGCGCGGCGATGGCCTCTCGATACAGCCGAAACCAGGGTAGCTCCCGGGGACTGGGTAGTTCAAAGCGCCAGGTCAACTCGTCTGATGATGACTCGGACTGGGAAGATGCTTCAGACGACGAATCCTCGAGTAGTGATGATGCCGGATCCGCTGCCGACTCGGAGCTTGCGTATGGGACCACTGTTGGCCATTCTGTCAAGCCTGCAGTCGGAGCTGCTGCTGCTGCCGCAAGTGCGGGCGCCGCAGCGGCCATGGCCGGCTCGCACGCGTACTCGGGCCACCATTCAAATTCAGAGTATCGAAGATATGAGGACAAGAGCTCTGTCGTCGATCCTCGACTCTTTGGACCTTACAATTCCTTACGAGGCTCGATCAACACCCCGTGTGGCTTCCGGGAGGAAACACAAACCTCGTCTTACCGCCACTCATCTGGCAGTATGCCATCTGGGCCAATTCAGATGCGCGATGTCTATTCCGTTCCTACCTCTGAGGCTAACCGGTTTGATGTGAAAGAAACCTCCGTTTCCACATCACGCCAAGATCTCCCACAGCAAGCTCGACCTGCTCCAGTTCCTCTGCAGCAGCCTGTTCCCAAGGTGCCCGTGTCCTCAAAAGTCTATAACACCGAAAAGTTTGAGGATGTGAGCCGAAGGGAGTCCCGAAATTCTCAACACCGGTCCGAGCGATCTGAGCGATCCGACAACAACGGCTGGGGCGGAGTAGCGGCTGCTGGTCTCGCAGCAGCAGCCGTCGGCGCGGCTATGGCATCGTCGTCATCTTCGCGCAAGGAAAGCCGCGAGTACCGCGAAGAAGAGAAGCGGGACTACGATAGCCGATATCGCCGGGACGAGAGGCGGGAGCGCGACTCGAAGCGTCGGGATCGAGTCGAAGAGAAGTCCTATGACCGAGAACGCGAGCGACTGGAGCTGGAGCGACAAAAAGCCCTCGAAGTGGAGCAGCGGAAACTCGAGGAGCTTGAGCGCCAAAAGACTCAGGAACTAAAGCGACAAAAAGCCATGGAGCTTGAGCGACAGAAAACCCAGGAACGCGAACGGCAAAAGTCCTTGGCATTGGAGCGACAACTTGCCGAGGAAGCAGCAGAGAAAGGCCGGGAAATTGAGCGCCAGCGCCAGCCAGACCTGGACTGGGAGCTTGAACTAGAACGCCGACGATCGAAGCGCGATTCCTCTAATGCCAAGTATGATGATGAGCGAGACTACAGAAAATCTTCACGATATGATGATCATGACGATACCCCAAAGGATAGAAAGGAAAGGAAGGAGGAGAAGAAGAAGGTCGATGTTGTAGTTGCGCCCCAGCTGGAGCGGAGTGAAGGCGCAGAGTTCCGCATCGAGCATGGACCAGAGTTCCAGGTCATGCGCGAGCCGGAGGCTCAAATCGAGAGGAGCGAGCGCACTGTCCACGAGGAAAGCCGCGAACTTCCCCTACCAACTGGTGCGGGCCACCAGGTTGTCGCAGAGACGAGTCAGTCTGTCCAGTCTACGGAACCGGTAGTTGATCCCTTCCAGTACCAGGTTTCAGATGATGCCTTCACCATGTCTCAGACGACCACTCCTAAGCGACCCCTTACGCCTAATGTCGTTACGATTGACCGCGAACCCAACTTTGATGACTCCCCGCCGAGGACTTCGGCAGCAGATGCTCGACTGAGTCGGCGAGATTCATTCGAGATCGAGAGGATGGTCGAAGAGTACCGAAGTGGAACTCGGGACGTTCTTCAGTATCAGGATCCTTCAAGCGACCACGAATACAAGGATGATGAGGACAAGGCCGGATCTATTCTTCACAAGGCCAAGCATGCTACTATTCCCGTAGCAGCGGCTGCCGTGGCAGCTGCAGTCGCCGTTGGGGCGTCTTCCAAGGATAGCTCGCGAGATAGCTCACAATCTCGCCGAGATGCTGTTCAGGAAGAGGCAGATAGGTACTACCGAGAGACCTGTATTGCGCGAAAGATTGCTGCTGATCAGATGCGATCTGCCAGCTCATCTCCTGAGCGATCTGTCGTGGACAAGTGGCAAGACGACAAACACGAGTCCATTGCCATTGTTACACCTCCGGATATGGAAGACAAGCACCCGGACAAGAGTCCTTTCGATGGTCCTAATGCGGATGTGAAGATTGACAACAAGATCTATCCGCGTCAAGAAAGCTACTTCCGCAACCTGGGTGACAATTCTACGGCTCTTGTTTCGAGGTCAGCATCACGGGAGCGTCCTTTGCTCAACTTGATCTACCCTACCCCCGTACCAAGTCGCGAGCCCACGCCGACCCCCGAGAAGAGGGAGACAGCAAAGGAGCCCAAAGAATCCACGGCACCCGAGGTTACGACCGAAGATGTCGCGCCAGCTCCCATTGCCAAATCCGTAACTTGGGGCGAGAACGAGACAAAGAGCTTTGAAGTCGAGACCCCCGAGACTCGAAGCGATTCCGAGACCTACTTCCACGCCGACTCTGACAAGCCTTCTGACAAGCCTAGGCCGCGTCTGAATAAGACGAGCCCTTGGGGCATTCTCGCTGCAGCCATTGCTGGCAGCAGTGCCGAGCCCATCAATGAGCCTGATATTGACGTACCTTCTCACAAAGCCGCGGATATCCCCAGAAGCTACCCCAGCGAAGCAAGCCGAGACGTGGTTCCTGTTCATTCTGCCCAAGTTTTCAGTGATGATTCGAGTCACGAACCCCCTATCCCCGGCCCCAAGCCTGCTAGCCCGCACCCGGAGCAAATGCCTGGTGGCTACGCTGACGATCTCGAGTTCGCTGCTACCCTCGCCGCTGGTCTGAAAGACACTGGCTTCGATCCTGAGATTGTCATCGATGACCCGTCCTACCGCCGACGCGAATCCCCTCCAGGCGTGCAAGAGGCAAACGGTGATGCTCATGGTGACGCGAAAGACGGCAGCTGGTACAAGCGCCCTTACGCAGAAACCAGCTCCGATGGGAGCGAGCCTGCTGGTGCCAAGTTGTTGCCTGAGCAAGGGTTTGTAATTGGTGAAGTCGAGACTCCCCAAGAGAAGACACTGCCTCTGGAGTCCGAACAGGACAACAAAACAGAAACTCGAGACCTTGAGAAGCCAGAATCACCAAGTGCCGAGGATGTACCCCTTCCCGACGATGTCCCGGAAGTCTTGAAGCCGGGCAAGCGTGAACAATGGAAACGTGACAAGTCCGAAGTCGTTGTCGTTCAAGATGATGGGAAGGCGGAGATCGTCGAAGCAGATCCCACACAATCACGGGAAGTGGGGGAACAGGTCTGGGAAGATACGGCTCGGAAGAAGGGGAAGAAGAGCCGGAAGAGTCGCGAGTTCGATGACGAGGCGAGCCCGAGAGTCCCGGCTCTTGTTGAATACTACCATGGAAAATCTTCATCTGGGGACGCGCCATCCCGAGATGCTAGATTCGACGATAGCTGGGATATCCCTCGAGATGAACGACGGAGCCGCGACTTTGACGTTGCTGATGCTGTCAAAGTCGCTGCGCCTGCATTCGCCCTCGGTGCTTGGAGTGCCTATAGTGACCGGCCCTCTGGAGATGCCGAATCTCGGGAAGCTGGATACAATGACCAGTGGGACACTTCAGAAAGACCCTCGCACTGGGCGAACCGCGAAGGTAGCGAATGGGCAGCCTCACAAGGATCCTCTCCCTCGAGAACTTACCATCGAGAATCATCTCGAGACGCTGCCTCCCGAGACGTCCGTTCCGACGATGAGCTAGATGCTCCCAAGAAGTCACGGAAGCAGTGGAAAGACGAGGATTACTACTATGAAGACGATAGATCTCGCGTCTCTGCTCCTGTGAGATCTTCTCATCGTCGACACTCGTCCAAGGATGTCTCTTCTCGGGATGTGCGATCCGACGACGAGTTGGAGGACTCCAAGCGTTCCAGGAAGCATAGGAAAGACCGAGACTTCTACTATGAAGATGATAGATCGCGCATCTCTGCACCTCTGGAACCCTCTGAAAGACGGTCATCAAGGAGACGATCATCAAGAGACCGGTCAAGAGATAGGTCCAGGCACAGGAGATCTGATGACGAGTGGGATACTCCCAGGAAGTCGAAGCGTGATTCGTATGGCCACGAGTCTCCCAGCCGCCCAAAAGCAGCTTCGGAAGTCTCAGTCGGCAGCTCTGGCAGCAGGAGGAGTAAGAAGTCCAAGCGGAGAAGCGGAACTGAGGAGGACTGGGACACATATCGAGACAGTCCTCGAGACAGTCCACGAGACCGTCGGCGCGACCACTTCGACGATCGGGATGTCAGTTCTGTCGTGTCCGAATCTCGTGGCGACGACCGTCGACGAGATAGCGGACATCGACGCAAGTCTTCCCGGTATGATGACGACGACGTCAAATCAGTCGCGTCTTTGCCTAGCTCCTCTCGCAGAGACAAGGACCACAAAGACCACAGGGACCGCAAAGATCCCCATAAGAGATCTAGTAGTGGTGTCCTCTCAAGCCTCTTCAAGTCCAGCCGCAAGGATAAGAGGGATTCTTTTTTAGATAATGCCGGCACCCTTGGCGCGGGTGTCGGCTTAGCGGGTGCAGCGGCCGTCATCGCGTCCGACGCTGCTCGCTCCAACGCCGCCGAGGCTCCGTCGGAACAGGAGCATCATGTCTCGCGCGATGGCCGCCCGCGTGTTCGAAGTAACGAAATGTGCGATCCCGAAGTCGCCCCTCGCATTTTCAAGCCCGCCATTGACCCTCAATATGGCGACCTTCTTCCCCTCCCTCCCAGCGAACCAGGCAGTCCTTCCTCTGGACCCGATGAGCTGCCAACACTCCCTCTCAGCCGACCAGATACTCCTCCCGAGGAGCGCGCCATGAAGCGTGAAGTGTTGACTCACCAGCGGCGTCGGAGTGCATTTGAGACACCCACAAAGTCTCCTAGCCGTACGGCAGTTCCTATCCAGCTTCGTCTTGGCCAGAGGTCTAACCCTGGGTCCCCTGTTGGTTCCAAGTCCTCCCCTAATTCCTCCCCTGTGGTTTCGCAGACGGATGCTGCAGTCATGTCCAGACGAGCAGCTCGCCCAACCTCCTGGGACAGCAGCCGAGAAATCAAACCGCTGTATCTGCTTGAGCATTCGCGCCATGTTCCGCCAACAACTGGTTTAGCCCTCCCCGCGCTCCCTCCTAGTGAGCCTAGCGAGCCGTCCTCAAGGGGCTCACCTGAACCCGAGTTCCATCAACGCAGCGATGATTACTTTGGTCCTGGTCTTGATACTGCTCAGTTCATCGACCCTGCACTCTATATTGATACGGATGTTCCTCAAGTTCTACCAGAGGAATATATCGCAGGGTCTCAGGAATCAACACCTCGTGCTGAATCGAAGCCCGAGCTTCCGGCATCGGACAGCCTTGAAATTGAAACACCTCGCAAGGACTCCGTTAAGGAATCCCAAGGGCCATCGACTCCACAGCCCATGCCTGTCGAGTCAACCAGCAAGGACATGGGCTCTGCGCTACTCTCCACGACACCTTCTCCCCTTGAGGCTGCTGTTGCTATGGCTTTCCCTGCTGCTGCGGCTGCGGCTGCCACAGCCCTGCTACATGAGAAGAGCGGCACCAGTTCGCCAGCAAACAACACTGACGAGCTCACCTCTGCTGATGAACACTTTTCTGATGCGGTCGAGGGTCAGCTAGAGGACAAGTCGCCTGGGGAGACTGATTCCAAGTCTCTTGAGGCAAGCCTGATTGCGAAGCCTGCTCAAGAAGTGCCTCGTGAAGGCCCCTCCCATCTTGACACTGAACCTGTGCCCCAACCTATCGTGGAGTCGCCCGCTGAACCAATTGCCGAGCTTGTTACTGCTCCTCTGGAGGAGCCTGCAATTGAGAAGCCCGCAGGCATCCCTGAGTCGATGGTCGATGATGTTTCCAAGCCCACAGAGGAGCTAGCTTCTGAGACAGCTGCTCAAGAGGTTGAATCAGAACGTGCACTTGTCATTGAAGCTCCCGCCGAACAAATTGTTGAGTCTGCCATCGCCGAGCCTGTGACCGAGGACGCGTCCCGAGAATTGGCGACTGAACCGACCAATAGAGATGTACCCGAGCTTGTTGTCGAGGATGTTACAACTCCTGCAAAACCGACGCCTGAGCTAGTCGCCGAGTCTGTTATCGAGACTGCTCCCGAGACCACTCCTGAGATTGTTGTGCCTTCCGACAAGCCTGTCACTGAGCCCGCTGCCGAGGTTATGACTGAGACTTCTGAAGCAGCTACAGAATCTGCCAAGGAATTGATCCTTGAAGACGTTTCTGGCGAGACTACATCTGAGCCTATCATTGAAGATGTGACCGCTGTTGAAGTTGCTCCCGAGCCCCCCGTCGAGTCGGTTACCGAACCTGTACAGGAGACAGCTGAAGACGTTTCTCGTGACGTTGAGCCTGAGCCTGTTAACAAGGAAGTAGATGTCACAGCGCCTGCTCCCGATGTTATCGTCGAGCCTCCAGTGGAACCTGCTCTTGAAGCTACCACTGAGCCTATTCAGGCAGTCGTCGTGGAACCTTTGGATCAGCCTGAAACTGAGGACAAGCCTCGCGAAACCAGCATCGAGCCTGCCGTAGTGGACATGTCTGAGCCTGTTGCGATTGTGGAAGCCGCCAGCGAACCAGTTGTTGAACCAGTGGCTGAGCCAGAATCGAAGCCGGTCGAAGCGGAAGTCGAAACGACTGCTGAACAATCTGTGCAACCAGCTCTTCAGCGTGCAGAGAATGAATTCACTACCGAGGAATGGGCGAATCTCACTGGCAAGGAAAAGAAGAACATGAAGAAGAAACTCAAGAAGAAGGGCCTCGAGCCAATCATCAAGGATTCGTTCGAAGTTGCCCCTCCTCCTGAAGAGGCTGCCAAGGAACCCAAGGATGAGGAGGCGGATCGAAGTGAAGAGGTTGTCACGAAGGATGAGCCTGTAGAGACAATGCCAGTTCTCCCTGAGACCGAGGAGCCGGTTGAATCATCAGAACCCATTGCTGAGACTCTTGCCACTCCTGCAACGGTTGAGGTAGCTGAGCCTGATGTCACTGAGAAGGAGTTGCCTGAGCCTGCCAAGGTTGAGGAGCCATCATCTAAGACTGATGAATCACCGTTAGTCGAGCCCGAGTTGTCTCGCGAACTGGAACCCTCTGTCGAACAAGAGTCGGAAAGCCTCCCTGTCGAGAAGGACATTGTGAAGGAAGAAGCTGCCCCTGAGCCCGAAGTGCTCCCCCCCGAGCCTACTCTAGAAGCTGAACCTGCTGTTACCGAGGAAGTTGTCGAACCCCCTGCAACTAGCGCCGATACAGCTGCTGAGGAGCCTTCTCAGACCCCATCAAAGAAGAGCAAGAAGAAAAAGAAGAAGGCAAAAGCACAGCAAGCGGTGGAAGACGAGCCAGCTGCCCCAGAGCCGACTGTCGTTGAGCCTGAAGCAGCTGCACAGGAATCGGATAAGGATGCTTTCGATGCTTGGGCAGAGCCAGATATCTCCGTCGAGCCCTCACCAGAAGTACTCCTCGAAACTATTCCAGAAGAGCCCGTTGAACAATCCGAAGAGGACCTGGTTCGAACAGAGCCAGGTGTTCCCGTCGAGCCCTCACCAGAGGGACTCCTTGAAACTATTCTAGAGGAGCCTGCTGAACAATCCGAAGAGGCTCTGGTTGGAACTGCTTTAGAGTCAGATGCTCCAGTCGAGCCTTCATCAGAGTCACTCCTTGAAACCATTCCAGAGGAGCCTGTTGAACGCTCTGAAGAGGCTCCGGTTGGAACTACTCCAGAGCCCACAGCTGAACCTTCCTCTGAAGGCCCGGTTGAAGCCACTTCAGAGCTTATAGCTGAACCTTCCTCCGAAGCCCCTGGTGAACCCCCTTCAGAGGCTACTGCTGAACCGGCTGGAGAAGCACCCATCGGATTGACCCCAGATGTTCCTGTTGAGCCTACTCCTGATGCAGATGCATTTGACGCCTGGGCCCAGCCCGAAGCTCCTGTTGAGAGCGTCGAAACCCGCGAGCTAGAGCCGGAAACCATCTCTGCTCCCTCCGAGCCAAGTCCCGAACCAGCCACGGAGGCAACACAGGACGAGGCTGCTGCCACCTCTTCGAAGTCAAAGAAGAAAAAGAAAAAGAAGAAGGGCGCCAAACCCGAGGAGCCATCGCCTTCTGACAACCAGGAACCTTCTTCCGTGCCTGAGGAGCCTCTCCCCGCTTCGGAAGACCAAACCGAGAAGCCTTCGGATGCCGACGCTACTAAGGATTTGCCTGAGGAGCTGTCTACCCCAGCTGTTGCGCCTGAATCTGAACCTGTTGAGGCCGCCCCTATCGAAGAAGCTGCACTACCACGACCCGTTGAACCTTCTCAGGCTGATGCCGGCTTGATAGACGAGACTTCTGATAGCAAAGAGAAGAAGTCTGTCCACTGGGAGCCCAAGGAGAGCACGGCTTCACCTGTGCCAGCTGCCGACACGTCCAAGTCACAGGGCGATCGAACCGCTGATTTATCGTCTAGCAGAGATATCCGTTCCACTCCTAAGGACGCACAAGAACCACCTCAGAACCGAGGATACTTTACAGGATTCTCTTCTATCGGGTCCACATGGAAGAAGATGTGGGGATCTCAAGACCAAGCAAAGGATGGACCTCGATCAACCCTGGCCCAGCCTGAACAGGTCGACAAAAAGCTCGATGACCAGCGAGAACTGCACCCACAGGAGGCTACCCAACCTCAAGATGAGAAGCCCACTGAGGTAACTGTGGCCGAGGCTCAACTTCAACCTGAAGCCATGACGGAGAGGACGGAAACAAGTGACGACAAGCCCGACGTTCCCTCTGCAGATTTTGATAGAGGTGTGACCGCCGACAACCTAGCGCCAAGCACATTAGAGTCTCATATTTCTGAGCCTCTCTTCTCTCAGGGCGACGCTCCCGTTGAGGACTCCCAAGCGCCTTCAGTTGGGCTGGAGCCTTCTCAGGTCGACGAACCAACTCCCGCCGCCGAAGACGTGAGCCGTGAGCTTTCTGCCCAGGCGGAACCGGTACCTACAACTGAGGAGGGGCCTGCCAAGACCACCGACACCGAGACTGTTGCACAAACTGAAACGGAAGCACCCAAGGCAGATTCGGAGGATATAGCGAAGGTTCCTGAGACTGAGACTGAGCCTGACAAGATTATCACAGAGGAGGCTGCTAAGACTGTGGATGAGTCTATCAAGACTAGCGAGGATGCGGAGGTCAAGCCAATTGAGACCGCCGAACCACCACCAACTGACGATGCTCCAACATCAATTGACATCCCAGAGACTACCGAAGTTGACGCCCCAGTTTCAAAGAAGAAGGCTAAGAAGAACAAGAAGAAGAAGAGCCAGGCCAATCAGGAGGAGACTCAGGAGGAACCTAAGGAAGAAGTCAAGGAGGAGAAGGCAAAGGATGAAGTTCCACAGGACGAGGTCAAGGAAGAGACTAAGGCCGACCAAGACAAGCCAGACACTAACGATTCACCCGATGCAACCATCACTACAACTGCTGAGACACCTGCCGAGACACCTGCTTCAGAGAGTGTGGAGGAACCTGTCCGTGACGCCACAGAGGAACTTCCGACCGAAGAAAAGCCAACTGAACCTCAGACCACCGAAGATTCTTCTGCTGAGAAGTCAGTGGAAGAACCTGCATCGGAGCAACCAACCGATCTCGTTGATAAACCATCTGTCGATGAGCCTCAAAGTGACGAGATCCCAGACGCAGAGCGAGTTGCTAAGGAAGCCAAGGAAGCGGAGGAGAAAGCTGCTCGTGAAGCTGAGGAAGCTGAGGCGGCCCGTGAAGACGAAGAAATCGCTACTCTCCGGGAGAAGAAATCGAAAAAGAAGGGACGTCTCCTCAGGAAAGATCAGCAGCGCCTCTCCATCCTCGAAGAAAATGCTACCAAGAGGGCCGAAGCTCGCGCAGCCCGCGAGGCTGAAGAACAAGCCGCCAAGGAAGCAGCAGAAGCAGAAGCAGCAGCAGCAGCAGCCGAAGCCACTGCATCTGAAGCCGCTACCCAGGAGCCTTCTGGAGTTGAAGATGCTACCACGCCAGAAACCGACGAAGCCCATGATGTTGACTCGCGTCAAACTGGCGAGGGCCAGACCGACAAGGAAACAGATGTCACCCAAGCTGAGCCAGCCGAACCGCCTGCGGAGGAAGCGTTGAAGGAAGCCAATGAAACACCTCAGGACCCCGAGGCCGCGGCACCCTCGGAAGCGTCTGCACTAGAAAAACCTGAGGAGGGGGGCCAGGAACCAGGCGACACTACCCCAGCTGCAGAATCACAAGATGCCCCGGCTGCGGACGAAGCAGCTGAGCCAGGGAGCGGAAAGAAGTCAAAGAAAAAGAAAAAGAAGAAGTCTGTTTCCTTCGCTGAGAGTGATGGAGCGCAAGAGACGTCACTGGAAGGTGCCGAGCCGTCCACTCTGGTCCAAGAACCAGAGCAGCTTGATCAAGAAACCGCGAGCACCCAAGAAACTCCTGCTGTAGAGGAACCTACTCTCAGCCAACCTGTACAGGAAGCTGGTCTGGATGCGCCCTCTACTGAAACCGAGCAACCTGAGACTTCCGCTCAAGACGCGCCTACTGAGGAGCCTGCTAAGACGGAGCCTATCGAAAGCCAGCCTGAAGGAGCTGCTGATACTGAGGCGATCGATCCTGAGTCAGAAGCTCCGACTGAGAAGAAGAGCAAAAAGAAAAAGAAGAAGAAGAAGAACGCCTCTCCTTCAGACGATTCCGAAAAGCAGCCTGAGAGCGAAACTTTGCCTCAAGAGACCCCCGAGCCTCCTGCTCAAGAAGACCTCACCGCCACCCCTGAAGAAGCAACACCCCGAGATTTGGAGTCCTCCGAGCCCAAGGATGCAGCCACCATACAAGATGAATCTCCCGATGTAGCCGACCAATTGGAGCAGGGTGGCGGTGAGCCTGTAGAGGCTCTGCTTCCGGTCGATGAGGCTGCACCTCTGCTGGACCCAGAGGCGATCAACGTTGTCCCCGAGGTTATCCCAGAAAGTGATGAGCAGAAGCAGCCAGCTGATGTCGAACCCCCCGTAGAAACTCCTTCCGTTGAGGAACCAGCAATGGACGCTCAGGTTGCCGATGCACCGGAAGCCCTAGCTGCCGATCAGCCTCCCGCCGAAGAACCCGCTCCGACCACGGAGGATCCCGAACCCGCCACTCCTACGAAGCTGTCTAAGAAGGAAAAGAAGAAGAAAAAGAAGGCAGAGAAGAAGAAGGCAGCACTTGAGGAGTCCGCTGAGCCTGAGTCTGGCCTCGCTACTCCGTCTGAAGACACCGAAGCTGTGCCCGAGCCTCAGACTACCGATTCCCCTCCCGAGAAATCCACGGATCCTCGCGATGAAACTCCCGCGGAACCCGAGACTACCGAAATTCCCAGCGCAGAAGCTGCTCCCGAAGGCGAACCCGTGACGCCAGCCGACGATACCAAGTTACCGGATACCGCTGAGTCCGGAGAACAAATTGTTCCAAGTGAAGAACCAGCAGCTGGTCCTGAAGACGAGCGGGGTGGGTTCAGCCTGAAGCATTCCGAGACGGACGAACAGAAGAAGGCTAAAGACAACGATTTTGAAATCCTGCAGGACCCCGAGACCAAACGTCCAACGGAACCGGAACCGGAACCGGAAAAGCAGGACGCCGCCGACGCCGCCGTTGATGAGGCTGGAAGCCTTGGGCCCTCCGAGAATGAAACGCGGGAGGAGGACAAGAATATTGCTGGTGGTCTTGAAGCCCATGTCGAGCCTGAGGCGAAGCTGGAGCCGGAGCCGGGACTGGAATCGGAAAAACTGGATGACGATGAGGGAGATGCTGGCTTGTCCAAGAAACAAAAGAAGAAGAAGAAGGCCAAAGAATTGGCCGCCTTGGGATCCTCAGTCGAACCGGAGACACCCAAGGAAACCGAGGCATCCCCTGAGGAACCAACGGAACCTACGGTTGACACTGGAATCGAATCTGAGTCGAAGCCCGAGGCTGCGGCTGCAACACCCGCCGAGCCAGATAATGACTCTGGCTCCAAGATTGAAAATGAAACACTCCCCGAAACCGAGGAGACTGTACCTATAGTTGATCCTGACACTGAAGCTGAATCGAAGCCCGAAACTGAGACTCAACCTCTTGTCAACCCCGATGCTCAATCTACGGTTGGGCCGACCACTGCCGAGCATGGAATTGAAGCTGAGGCCCTGACCTCGAAGCCTGAGTCCGAACCACAGACAATTTCCGAACAGGAGACCATCATTCCTGAGTCGGAGATTGAATCTGGAGCAAAGCAGGCCGAGGCTGAGAAGGAGCCCGATACTAATGTCACAGCTGAGCAGGAAGCCACAAAAGGATCAAGTCTGCAGCCAGAGACTCTACCTGCGTCAACAGATGCGCTTGACAAACTGAGCGACACCGTCGACCCTCGTGAATTGGCTGTTGAGACGGAGCAGAAGTCTACTACCAAACCTGAACCAGAGGCTTTGGAGAAACCTACGGAGGACTCTGCATCTGCCCTTTCTAAGAAGGAGAAGAAAAAGAAGAAGAAGAAGGGCAAGGCGGGGGCTGCTGAGCCTTCGCAAGACGTGGATACTCCAAAGGAGAGTGAGCCTGCTGGACCTGTCGAGGAAACATCGGCTGATGTCTCTCCGGAGGCCGCGGCTGAGCCTCCTCCAGAGCCTGTCGCTGAGTCTGTTACCGAGCCTGCTGTACAACCGACTTCTGAGCCCGCCATTGAGCCAGCAACCGAGCCCGTAACCGAACCTGTCGTCGAGGACATCACTCCCGCACCTCAAGCTGAACAGACCCAGCCGGGAGGCGCTCTAGAGCCCGTCGAGTCAATTCCAGATGTTGCTGAACCAACATTGGACCAAGCCAAGTCTATTCCTGAATCTTCTGAACTAGCACCTGAAGTCACCGAGTCCGCATCGGAAGCTGTCGAAGAAAACCTCGAAACCACTGACCACGCACTTGAATTCACCGAGCCTCTTACCGTGTCTCGTCCTTCAACGCCAAAGACCGCTGAGCAAATTCCTCAGCCTTCGGAACCTGCCCCTGAGATCGCTGAGCCTACGGCGGAGGCGCAAACTTCCCCGCAAGTTAATGTCCAAGTTCAGCCTGAATCCTTATCACAGGGCGACCATGAGCCTGAAGCAACACCAGCCCCCGTCACTGAGGTCACACTTGCAGCTGAAGCTGTTGTTGGGGCTCAAACAGAGCTAGACAACGGCGGGGATGAAGCAAATGCGGGCCTGTCTAAGAAGGAGAAGAAGAAAAACAAGAAAAAGAAGAAGGGCAAGAGTACGGATGTTGCACCATCAGAAGAAGCCGAGAAGCCCTCAGAGGCGCCCTCAGCCTCGGACACTGTGCAACCAGATACCAGTGAACTCCAAAGCACTCCTGGAAATCAGCTTGAGTCTACACAATTGGAGGTGGACACTCTACCGGCACCTGAATCTGTCGATGAAGTTGCGGCACCTGCGACCGACACAACTCCAGGACCTTCTGACACTCAACCAACTGATATCGAGGCCGGTCTAGATGTCGCCGATCCTGGACTTACGTCTGAAGCAGAGCTGCCGACGGTGAAAGTCGAAACTGAGGAGGCTCCTCGACCTGAAGAATCTCTCCAGCCTGTAGAAACCCCCCAACCTGGAGATGCTACAGTGGTCGAGGAGGACACGTCCAAATCTGCTTCAGAAGCTCGGGAACAGACCCCCCTTCCTGAAGCCGTTCGAGACACGGAAGAGCCTCGAGAAGAGTCGAAGAACGCCGAGGAAGAAGCCGACCAGAGCCCTGAGCCATCTAAGAAAGACAAGAAGAAGAAGAAAAAGAAGAAGGGCAAGGGCTCTGCAACTGACGCGGCCGAAGACCCAGAGACACCCAAGGAAGCCGAGGGCTCCGCTTCTGTCCAGGTCGAAGCTGCTGAGCAGGATTCTTCCAAGGACCTCGCTGTCGCAGTTGAGGAGACCCAACCAGTTGAGCCTGTGACTGAGGTAACGGAGACTGCTGGAGAGACAATGCCATCACAGCCTATCGATGCCCAATCTGCCGAGACTGCAGCGTCAGCCGAAGCGGTCGCCTCTATTGATCAAGTAGAAGCTGTCAAAGCCGCGGAAACTGTTGCACCGATAGATCCTGTTGCTTCCGCTGAACCCGTTGAAAAGGCAACTCTCGTGGACATAGAAGAGCCGGTTGAGCAAACCCAAGACACCGAGCCGACTGAAATCGCCCAGCCTGCCGAACCTGAAGCTACAGCAGCACCTGAACCTCCCTCTCAGCTGGAGGCAAACAAGGAAGCCCAGGACGAGGAGTCAGCACCTACTACTCCCAAGAAGAGCAAGAAGAAAAAGAAGAAGAAGGCAAAGGGCACTGGCGAAGAGCCTCAGCCTGTCATCGAACCCGTAGTTGACAATGAGCCTGTTGAACGCGCTCATGAGCTTGTTCCCGAACCCGCCAGTGAGCCTGCTGAGGCGGATGAGACCGCGGTCAAACCCGAGGCTGCCCCTGAAGCCGCTTCTGGAGACCAAGATCAATTTGCCGCCGAAGTTGTTCCTTCTTCTGAGTTTATCGAGCCTCCTGCTGATCTTGAGCGAACTGCCCTTGAGCCGGCTTCTGGACCAGCGCCAGAGGTTGTGCCTGAGTCTACCAATGAGGCTGAGCCTGCTCCTGAGCATACCGAGCCTGCCTCCGACGATGGCCCGAAGCCTGAAAACACTCTTGAATCTTCTGGTACTGAATTGGCCCCTGAGCATATTTCTGAATCTATTCCGGGGGGAACTTCTGAGACTGTACAAAAATCTACGCCTGAAGATATCTCCGAGCTTGGCCGACAACCTGACGAAGGAGCACAATCAAAGTTGCTGGAGACGCAAGATGAAGCGGGGCCTAGCACATCCGACAGTAACGTGAATGTTGATCCAGACATGAGTCCTGCGGCTACCGAGGAACCCAGCATGCCGACTGAAGCTGGGACGGAAACTTTGAGCGTCCCACAGCCTATCGTTGCTGACGTTGAGACTGCACTGGAACCAGCAGCCCAACCGCAAGAGACACTGGACGATACCGTTGGCCTTTCCAAGAAAGAAAAGAAAAAGAAGAAGAAGAAGGCCAAGGATGCCTCAACCGGCGCTGACGAAACTCAACCCATGTCTGAGGATGTCCTAGCACCCGAAGATACCCAAGCCAAGTCTATGGGGAACGTGGCTGAAGAGTCCAAGGCAGAACCAATCTTGGGGACCGATTCTCTGCCAGAAGCTGAGAAAATAGCTGCGGAAGAGCCTGATAAGGACGGACAGCTTTCCACGCAGACCGAAGCCGAAGCCTCCCAGGTGCCTATTTCTGAGCCCGCTCCTATCACTGAGCCGACAACAGAGTCAACAACAGAGCTGCCACCGAATGACGAGCCAGCCCCGGAGTTGTCAAGTGAAGAGCCTTCACGGGCGGTGCCTGAATCAGCGATCGAGCCCCCAATTGCCGAATCTTCTGCAGAAATTAGGGATGTGTCATACACACAAACTGAACCAGTCAGTGAGGGCGCCATGGAGGGGATCTCGCAACTGGAGTCTGAACAAACTCAAGTGGCCGGCGATGCGTATGAAGCCAAGACCGAAGCTTCGATGGAACCAGAACAAAACGACGAACCATCATCGAAGAAGAGCAAGAAAAAGAAGAAGAAGAAGAAGTCTGGCCTTGATGCAGCAGAAGGCTCTGAGCCCAGCGGTGAAGTAACGCAACCCGTTGAAACTAAGCTGGACCGAGATTCTCTAGTTCCTATTCTTGAGCCTGCACTGGAGCAGGGCAGGGAGCTCGAGATCCAAGACGAGCATGATAAGCCAACAGGCGCTCTCGAGTCTAATGAGCCAGCTGAGTTATCAGAAAAGCCACCACACTTAGCCGATGAACCACTACCAGCCGAGTGGCTCGAAGAGTCCAGGCAACAAGACCCAAGTCCTGGAGTTGAACCCACTGCTGCTACATCGGAACCTACGCAGCTCGAACCTGTTCAGGAGGAACTAGGAGAGAAAGAACAGAGCACTGATGATACTGGCGCTTCCAAAAAGGACAAGAAGAAGAAAAAAAAGAAGAAGTCCTCTGCCCTCGACTTGACGACTATCCCTGAGCCAATTGAGGCACCGGAGGAACCTGTAGAACCAATGCAGATTTCGGAGCCTGAGCAGCTTCCTGAGCCAGATTCTTCCGTTGTTGAGCCATCGCTTGATGCCAGCCAAGAACCCAAAGAGTCTGAATCCGCTATCACGGGCGAGGCCTCTACGAATTTAGAGGCAGTCCAGGAGGAGCACCTTGACGTGACACAGGCTGATAGTTCCTTGGAACAAGAGACATACAAAGAGGAGGCGAAGCCACAGGACCAGGAACCAATTTTGGAAGCTGACGCACAAGAGCTTTCCGAGCCTAGTCTCACCGCTCTTTCTAAGGAACAAGAGCCTGCAGCTGATGTTACAACCGAACTCTCAGTTGAGCCAGCAGCTGAGCCTTTACAAGAGCATCCGGTCGAGCCGTCAACGCAAGTCGAGCCAGAGAATCAACCAGACGATGCTACCGGCCCGGTTGTTTCCAAGAAGGACAAAAAAAAGAAGAAAAAGAAGGGCAAGACAACTGACACACAAGCGACCGAGTCAATGGGCACTACCGAGGCAACAACTGAGAGAGAGGGCGTTCCGACCCAACCTTCCGCCGAAGAAGTCGTCCCAACTACAGAAAGCTTAGCAACTGAACAGCCTGTTGTCGCCGTTGAGCAAACGGGCCCAGAAACACCTGAGCCTTCAAAGGAGCCTGAGCAAATGACCGACTCTGTCTTGGACAAACAAGATACACCTGAGGAAGATAAGGACCGGGCGGTGTTTACCCCCGTGGCCCCTGAGAACGATCAAGAAATGCTCGAAAACGTGCCATCTACGACAGCTGACATCGGAGAGCCCACCACTCAGCTGGAGCCCCCATCAGAAAACCTCCGCTCTGATGCTGATGCGGCAGCCAAGGCCATGCCTGAGCCTGCCGTTGAAGTCGAGATGCAGCCTGAACCCTTGATACCCGAGCCAGAGGAACCTCCTACTGGTGCTGAATCAGAATCTTCAACTGAGAAGCTGTCAAAGAAGGGCAAGAAGAATAAGAAAAAGAAGAACAAACAAGCTGTTGATGATCTTCTCGCCCAAGCACCACAGGAGCTTACAGATGAACCGACCTCTCGCGAGATTGTAGCTGAACCGCTCATTGAGGAGGGCACTGGGTCTTCGAAGCCGACAGCAGACGATGTCATCGACCAAGCTGAACCAGATGTGCCAATCGAGAAGTCTGTAGAGGTTTCGGAACTGCGACCTGAAGCGCCAATAGTAGTTGACGAGCCTGATGTTTCTGCTCAACCTGTCACTGAGGCCACCGAGGGTGTCAACGTTCAGACACCAACCCCGGAACCTGAATCAACCTTTGAAGATACTGAAAAAATGAAGGAAGAGGAACTTGAGCACGTCCCCGAGCCTCGAACGCCCCCAAACCAGACCGTGGCCGAGACAACACATGAGCCTGAAGAGCCGGAAGGCGGTCAGGGTGCTGCGGAGGCTGGCCTCACCGTCGATCGGTCTCAACCGAGCCAAACTACGCCAGAGAATATGGACATCAGTTCCGAAGGTCAGGCGGCTGAGCCCGTAGTGCCTCAACCTGAGCTTTCAAAGGAGATGGACACTGTACCTCAACCAAGCTCGTCCAAGAAAGATCGCAAAAAGAAGAAAAAGAAGGAGTCAGGTGCTGCCCAAGAGACACTAGATTCTGTGGCTGAATGGGCGCCAGAGCCTTCGCCCGAACCAGCACTGGTTGCTATCAATGAGGGTGTTGCAATGGATATCGATGCTCCTATCTCAACCGATCGCGCTCTGGCTGACGCTGATGCCACTGAGGCTGCTCCCATTGAAGAGCCTGGTCTTCAAGCGATACCCGCTAGAGATCCTCCCGTGGACGAGAATCTGACACCGGATGTTGCGATATCAGACACACCAGCTGAGGGCATGGTTCTGCAAGATACACTGCCTGGAGACGGACAAACCCCAACGGCTTTGACGGCAACGGAACAGCCCAATAGCGAGCCTTCAACCAAGATGTCAAAGAAGCAGAAGAAGAAGGCCCAGAAACTGGCTCGCGCAAAGGAGCTTGAAGAACTCGCTGCCGCAGAGGAAACCGCAGTTTCGGAACAAGGAGAGGTCCAACCTACGCCAGCTGAAGAGGAGCCGCCATCTCTGCCAGTTGAGATCCCAATTGCGGATGTGCCAGCGGCCAAGGGTGATCAGGGAAGGCAAGACCAGTCAAGCAACGATACCCAAGCACCGGCACTTGAGGCTGAGACACAACTGCCAGCGCCTGACGAAAAGACAGAAGAACCTGGCGCCCTACCCAAGCAAGGAGCTGAGGTAGACTCTGCCGCCGGAGCTGTTGTTGAGCCCGCCGACATGTCGCTTAGCGAGACAACTGAAGCGCTGCTACCAGTCGACAAATCACTATCGGACGAAATGACTCTAGACGCGCCTCAACCATTAGAATCTGCACCTCCAGTCGAGCCGGCAGAGGAAGAGAGAGTTTTACCCACAAAAAAGAAGGCCAAGAAGAACAAGAAGGAAAAGGCCCTCATCTCTGAGCCTACAACTCAACCCGAGGAGAAGACAGCCGCTGCTTCTCCCGAAACAGTTCCGTCTGTTGGCGTGGCTTCCCATGATGTTGAAATGAAAGACTTGGACGAAGTCGAAGCATTGCCGTCTGGAGGTCCAGCTGAGATTGATCAACCCATGCCAGATGCCCCGCAGGATTTAGCTCAAGCTCCTATTCAAGCTTGGGCGGATGAGCCAGTCATCCCAGCACCCTCCGAGGAGCCCGTGATTTCAACTACACCAGACGCTACGGCAGTTTCCTTAGAAGAGGCAGTACGCTCGCCTCCTGCCATGACAATCGTGGAACAGGCCAAGAGTCAGGGCGCTGATACCGAACCACACAAGAACAAAGAATATCAGCCTCCAGTCCCGGAAGCGAAACCTGTTGCTGATTTCGAAGATCAGTTGTCAAAGTCCATCTTCACCCCTGCATCTGGTCTAGGCGTCGACGAGGTTGAAGCTACGAAGGGGACACCCGATAGTTCCTCGTCCGCGAACACGAAGAAGCAAAAGAAGACCAAGAAGACCTCAGACCAGACTTTGCTCCAGCAGCCTACGCCTGAGGTGACCCCGGAGCCCGGGTTGCAGACAGCTCATCAATCAACCCTGGCGGAGGCTCCTGTAGCTCAAGACCCAGCCGTCATTACCGAGTCCAGAGAGGTGTCTGGTCCGCTGACTGAAAACCTACCGCCTTCTCAAGCCCCTGGTGCCACTCCCCCAGTGCAGGCATCTGGTGAAAGCTATTCAAATACCGAGCCACCGGACACGCCAAGAGTAGTGGATAAGGCGCCATCGACGCCCGTGCGCAAGAAAGATAGGTCAGTCCTCGCAGACATCTCGGCGGCAGCTGCGGCGTTGATCGGTGGTGCAGCACTTGGAGACGAGGCTGGCAAGAAAAAGAGTAAGGGAAAGACAAAGGATGAGAAGAGAGTAGAAGGATGGGAAGAGAGTGATTCCCAACGAGGACATGCCACAGAAGATCGAGCCAAGGGCAAGGATATGACAAAGGTGACGGAACCCAAGGACATGAAGCCAGAAACCAAGGGGGCTAGCAAGGGCGTGAGCTCTGAGATGGATACTGATTTCTGGGGTGGAGGAAGTACCACTCGGGAAGCCCGCAAGGTCAAGGACGTGGAGATGGAGGACAACTTCTGGAAGGCTGATGACGGCCACAAGGATATAAGCAAAGGGACCACGCTGGACTTCGAGGACGAGAGCAGGACGACAGACAAAAGGCCAAAATCCTCACGCAAGGGCAAGGACAAGGACACCGGTGCATCAAAGGCTAAAGCCACAGCCGACAAATCAAGCAAGGACAGACACGCAGGCAGGGGTGAGGATAAGTTCAAACAGCCACCTTCAGTCAGCGACAGCCTGGTCAAGCCTGAAGGTGGACAGCACGAGACACGAGCAGAGGCTCTCGACATAGTCGAAAGCCCAGTTCTTGGGCGGGGAGATCTGGAACTATCACGAATGTCGCCCCAGGGCCTCTTGCGCCTCGGATCTGAGATTGAGGAACCTAGGAGTGGTCTGCTACGAGAGAACAGCCAGACAAACATACCACTGGGGGACATGGGGTCTGAGCTGAGCGACCTACGTCGATCTCCTTCCAGGCTTCTAGCCCCAGTGCAGGAGATACCTGAGGCGGAGGTTGAGCCAGTTAAGCGTGGATGGTCTACCCCCGACCCTAAGCGCGATAGCGGCCCTCCTGCTGGTGAAGCATCGAGCTTCCAGAGACGGAGCAAGCGCTTGAGCGAAGAACGGCAGCGGGACAGTGGCTTTGGAGGAGACACACCGACGCTTAGGAGAAGCAAACGTCTCAGCCCAGAACCGCTCCGGGATAGTGGAGTGCACGCTGGAGATTCGGTTGAGAAGGATCGCCAGCCAGTCCAGGAACGCGCAGTGTTGCATACTCCAGAACCGCCGACGGAGAGGAGGCTCCGGCGCTCACCCCGGGGCACGCCTGTTCTACGGGAGCCACCTGCGCCAGGACCAACGCCGGAACCCGAAAAGAGGGAGCGGAAGCAATACGGAGTTCTCACTCCGGCCGGGGCCGCAGCAGCGGCTGTGGCAGCGGGTGCAGGCTTAGCGGCACTACGAGGATCTGGACCTTCAACACCAACACCAACCTCGTCAGCGGTCGGCCAGCGAAGTGTCTCAGACAATGCGCCGCCACATTCTCGCCAATCAACGCCCCGTCTTGAGGGCTCAGGGCGCCGAAGCGTGTCTAACACCAGCCTCTCCCGCCGCCGGACCCCGGAGCCACTAAAATTCCGGCCTGAAAGCCCAGGCATCATCCGCCCAGCAGGCACCCCCACACCGCCGCTTCGAAGAGTCGACAAGCGAATGAGCAGCGATTTACGGACGCTACGTCAACAAAACACCACCACCACGCCCGCAAGTTCCACGCCCGTCGCAAATGAGGGTCGTGCCCGCGCCAAGGAGATGGCCGACGTCTATGTAAGTCGATCACCAATCCATATCATCGCCGCCGCCCGTTGTGCTGACCTTTTCCCCTGTCGCAGGATGGCTACGGTGAGGGCCGCATCGGCTCACCCCGTTCGCCCACCCGGCCCCATAGCATGCGCCGCCGACAAAGCATGCAGGTCCTTGAGCTCGAGAACAAGGTCGAGCAGCTCCTCGCCGAGAATCGCATGCTCACCGAGGCCCGCGCTTCTGCTGAGACAAACTTGAGCCAGCGCGCTGCCAGCACCTTGGCTGAACGAGACGCCGAGATCGACAACCTCAAGCAGTCCCTGCAGTTCCTCCAAAACGAAGTCTCCCGCCTGACCGAAGTCAACGTCGGCCTCACCAGCGCCAATGCAGAGCTCGCCAACAAGGACAGCGGCCGTGTAGCCGACCTCGAGGCGCGACACGCGACCGTCACGCGCGAGCTGGACGAGGCCCGACGCGCTCAGAGTAGCGTTGACCAGTCTCTCGAAGCTAAGGACGCTGAGATTGCGGATCTTCGCGCCCAACTCAATTCTGCTAAAGAAAAGATACGCGATCTCCAGCGCCAGATTCTCGAGTCCAAGGCCAAGGACGACCATTTCCTCAATCTTCGCGATGAAGATCACTTTGACCACCGCTGCCAACAGCTATGCTCCCATGTTCAGCAATGGGTGCTCCGATTCTCCAAGTTTTCCGACATGCGCGCTTGCCGCTTGACAAGCGAGATCAACGATGAGAAGACAATCGACCGACTCGACAATGCCGTCCTGGACGGCTCCGATGTCGACACTTACCTTCGGGACCGTGTGAAGCGACGAGACATATTCATGTCTATGACCATGAACATGGTCTGGGAATTTGTCTTTACTCGCTATCTATTTGGCATGGATAGAGAGCAGAGACAGAAGCTCAAGTCGCTTGAGAAGCTGCTGACTGAGGTCGGCCCTCCCGAGGCGGTGCGTCAATGGCGCGCCGTCACTCTTACTTTGCTGGCGAAGCGCGACAGCTTCAAGCGCCAGCGCGATCTGGATACGGAGGCCGTTGTTCAGGCCATCTTCCAGACGCTATGCAAGATCCTCCCGCCACCGTCAAACCTGGAGGATCAGATTCAATCTCAGCTACGACGCGTCATGAAGGAAGCCGTTGGCCTTTCCATCGAGATGCGTACGCAGAAAGCTGAATACATGATGCTGCCGCCTCTGCAACCCGAGTACGATGCAGATGGCGAACTTACCGCGACAGTTCAATTCAATGCATCTATGATGAACGAGCGTAGCGGTAGCATTACCATGACGAACGAGGACCTTGAGAGCCAAGGAGCCATTGTTCGTGTTGTTCTCTTCCCACTCGTTGTCAAGAAGGGAGACGACAGTGGACGTGGCGACGAAGAGATTGTGGTGTGCCCTGCCCAAGTGCTTATTGCTCGCTCCAAGCATCTCTTTGCTGCCTCAAGCGATGCTGGGGCTGCGCGCAGCCGCATTAGCGTTGTGACCGAGAGCATGGTACAGCCCGAGGCGGAATATCTAGAAGGGGGGATTTAAGGATTGGGAAAGATACCAAGGGAAAAAGGGATATGGGACGGTGTTTTTGGTCTGATGGTTTCTGGACAAACGCATATCTTAGCGAGGGTTTTCTTTTGTCATTGGTTATTTTATGATCCTGGAGGGAAAAAGGCTCTCACGATCTCAGTCCATTGTTTGTTCTGATGTTTTGCTTTTATGCATGTCTCTTTTTGTCTTCTTTTGTTTCTTTACCTAACGGCCGGCTTTCCGTTTCTTGTTTTTCACCCCTACATTCGAGCCATGTTTTGTATTCATGTTGTGTGTTCTCTTTACTCTTAGGAGTTGTATTTATTAGGCTCGATATGTAGTTAGATTTGTTGTAATGACACTGGAAATGACATGTTCAAAGACGGTTCCTTTGCTCGGCTGTGTGAGAGTGCTTTAGAGTGAACAGACGGTTTATCAGCAGATTCAGAAGACATGCCGCTGCTTTATTTATTGTCCTTTTGATTTATACATAGCTATACATGGTTCGTAAATGCTTTTGGTCCACCTCTTGAGCCATCTATTCCTCTAACTGGTTCCTTGCTAGGTTGTCCGTTAAATAGTATCCATCTCCTAGCCTGTGCTCGCGCTCTGTACTGTAGAAGCAATGTCTACCTCCGGTTCAGCCTGCAATTCAACCTCGGAACAGTCGGCGACCACGAGTTGCGTCTCTTCTTTTGTGTGAAGCTCGTTCAACTCGTTTCCCAATTGGAGTAGTTCCCCATTGGGATTGCATCCGACGTCCTGATTCAGCAGCATGCCTTCATGGTAAATGGTCAATCTCCATCCTTGGAGTTGAACCCTGACCGCGTCTGCTTCTTCCTTTCCCAGATACTGCTCAACCTTGGCAACCAAGTAGTCCAGTCGTTCTTTGCGGCCCGGGTTGCCGAGTTCTAGATCGCGCACCACGAGAGTGGCGAGATTGTGCATGAGGCCCTTCGACATGGGCTCTCCCGCAACTTTGGCGTACGCGATAGTCTTCTCGATGCATCGAAGGAGCTGGCGGTTGCTAAGACCGGGTCTCAACATGAACCACTCTCCCATCTTTTCGAGCAGGTCCATCCTGGTCTGGATGCCTTGCCACCCCTCGCCTGGGGGAACTCTTTGGATTGACCGGAAAGGGAGAAGGTCAAGAGCATCCCAGATGAGAGAAAGCTTCAAGTTAGGATCCCGCACCATAGACTCGACATATGGAAGCCAGAGATGCCATCTCCATTTCGCCGGTTGGCTTCGGCCACTATTGTAAGCTTTCCATGCGGCGATGGCAACGTCGCGATTCCGGCTGGCAACCAAGATCTCGCGCAGCAAGGTCCCGCCGGATTTCATGCCAGCGGCTCTCTGTAGCAACGTGTCGAGGTATCCAAAGGTGATGGCGGTGCTGAGCAAAGTTCGCAAGTTTTTCTTTTGTCTTACTTGGTTACTGACGAGGGCGGCCTGAAGCAGCTTGTCCCACGGTATGCATTTGCCTTTTGACTTGACTTGACCATAGGTCGTCAGCAGCTCAGCTTGGTCCTGTGACTTGGCAATCACCCGGGCTTTTGCGAAATAAAAGACCTCCTGCTCGTCCCAGGCTGCGACATCGTGAATCTTACGGGCCAGTCGAGGGAAATGTGTCCTGCCCAGGGGTCGGATATTTGCCAGTACCAGGATCAGATGAAACGCAATTCGCCGGCGATGCTCAGCGTCCTGGCTCTGCGACAGGCAAGACTCGACGAGACGGTCGCAGTTAGCCACAAGCCCTCCCTTGCTGGACAACCGGAGTTCTCGAACGAAAAAAGCATGCTCCGACATGGCTTCGTTAAAGTAAATCGGCTCAGCTGCCTCATGGATGATGTACGATTGCATCAAGGGCAGGTAGTGTTCGTTGGTGAAGCGAAATGATAGCTGGCCCACGCCTTTGGTTGCTAACTGGCAGAAAAGCCGATACGTCGCTCGCTGGGGCACCATTTTATACACCTCGTCGAAGAAGTACTGCCATAGGCGGTCGCCATAGGCATCGTGGGAGGGATTGAGCCGACTTTCATGTATGGCATTGATAATCGCCGACCATTGCTTTGCACGTACATAGTCGAGAACTGAGGCGGCGGTGCGGTTCTTGAAATCCGAGTCGAATGGATCCAGAGCCAAGAGGAGGTCATCGCAAGATATCATTCTCAAACGGATCAGATGAACGATGCGATCCACATAGGGATTGCAGAAGAAGAGTAGGCTCCTCTTGCTGTCGGATTTGATAAACTTGACGAGACGATCCTGAAGTTCGATGCGCGCCTGCTGTGCGGATGAAAGGGTTTCTGCTTCAGACGGTGTTGCAACTGCTGCTTCCTCATGGGCTGGGCCTTCGAGCCATCTGATGAGCCGTTCGAGCAGGCCCAGTCTCTGCTTTTTGCGGTTTTCCGGTCGAGTGGGAGCCTCCCAATTCCACTCGCCAAGGTTGAAAGGCAGGTCGATCGTCCAAGGGAGAGGCGAGGCGCGGGATTCGGGGAGGATGGCCGTCATATGGCGCTTGCCCAGGCGACGCCGGCTTTCGATTGGGCCTGGACAGGAGCTGAGGCCTCTGTGCGGGACCGAAACAGCATGATGGAATCGTTCAATGGCTTGAAGTAGGACGGCATTGGTGATCCAGATGGTGTCTGGCGAGCTCGGGATAGGGCGCGTGCCCGAACGACAGCAAGGGACGGCGCATCGTAGGGGCATTGGCCGAGCTCGGGTGATGGATCGTGTCGCCGGCATCCGCCCTCATTGCCGTGCAGGAGCTGCCTCAAAGTCGGGCCCCGTTGAGGGACGAGTTTCGTGGTGTCGTGGTGTAGCTGGGATTGACACTAGTAGGCAAGGTAGTTCTCCGAAGTCTTCGAATTTTGGCCTAGCCAACCAGGGAGCAGCCGATTGGGCATTACCCCAGGTTTCTTCAGCTGCTGAGTAAGCGCCCGATTGGGCTTCCGCGATGTGAGGGAGACAATGGAATGAGGAAACCGGAAATATGTTGTTCCTCTGCCGGCTTGACTTGCGGGCCCACTCCACTTAGCGCCCCAAACCCCTGACCCTCCGCCACCATCCGCAAGCGGCTGGCCAAACCTCAACCCATGCGCCCTGAAAGCCCCGGAAGCCCCTTTGCTGTGCACTGATACGTCGTATTATTTCTCCCGTCTACTGTCCATTCCTTGTCCCTGCGTCACCGCGTCTCCCTGCATCCTCGCGTTGACGAATGATGCATATCAATCTCGGCCCCGAAATTTGATCCAGGACTCAGAGCTCAACGGTTCCGGGGTGCGTCCATGCTCAGGGTGACGGCGCATTACATCGCTTGTCCATCACCAGCTTTTGGACGTTGTCGATCCTTGTCACCTGGCTCGGGTACGCCGCTGAAGCGCGCGGACCGGACGGTAGGCGTGGAGCTTCCCCAATCGGGAACATCGTCCACAAAGCCTGTTCCTTGTCCACCTACTGTCGCCTGCTCTCTTGTCGCTTTCTCCTGAGCTGGAGCTGAGCTTTACGATCTTAAACCATATCCACCGACATCACAACAACACGCCGGATACCTTACTTGCGCTTGCCCCTCGACGGTATCGCCGCTCGATGGCTTTGCGTGACCTCTTATCGCCCCCAACTACGTCACAGAGCAGTTAGATGGAGGCCGTGGTGTATGAGGAGACTCCGTTCGCCGACTACCTCAGAGGTGAGCTGCCTCTTTCGCCTTGACCTCAATCATTCGCTTCGGTAGCTAACTTTTGTGCAAGATGGGGGAGATGAGCCGGAGGCCGAATGGGCCCCTGGCGCGATAACACCAGAGCCAGAATCATCCGCCGGTCGATCCAGTCCATCACCACCATCGAGTCCTTCGCCGTTCGCTCCCACTGGTCGACCTTTGGTGAAGCCAAGATTCCGGAAAAAAGCGCCCACCACTCTTCGGTTAGATGTCCCTAAGCCATCGTCGTTGCGGTCTATGCGGAGAAACTACTCGGTATGTAAATGTGGCCTTAAATCACCCCTTGACAGCCACTGACCACGTTCGTCCACAGGCCGCGGTAGCAGCGAGTATCGATCGAGCTGACAACGCCAAATTTCTCGAACAATTCCGATATACTATAATTGCTTCTCAGCTATTAAGTGGCCATTCAGGATTAGGCCAACATCAACTCGGCACGAACGGAACGAATGCACCGAAAAGCGACGAAGCCGAATCACTTTTATCGACTGAAGGCATCCTCGCGTCGGTCCTTGCAGCTCTCGCTATTGCGGTTGTGTTAAGCTGGGTGGTGGAGAGCGGAATTACAAAAAAGAGACTTATATTCTTGCTCATTCTTTGCGCAGCGGCAGTTCTGCTTGGGCAAGTTTATATGAGGCGCCAGTGGTTGCGGTACCGACGTTCGCAGTCACTTTCGGAAATTACGGCGTTTATCGAGCACTCGCATAGTTTTGATAGCGCGTCGGGAGCAGCACTTTCTCTGATACAAGAGGTTGAGCTTGTGTCGAGAGGTTACCGACTGTCAGTCTCGACATAGCCCAGCCCAGGACCGGACACGTTGCTAACAATTTCACAGTAGCGCACCCTTGCCCCCAATCAGTCGCATCGAGGATCGTGCGCAAGCACGAAAGTGCGTTCGGTTGCGCAAAGCTGCCAAGGAGTCATTCGCTGAAGTCCTCGTGGCGTACAACCAGGTCTGCACTATAGTCAATGGATTCGCGGAACAGACAGACTTGGAAAAGTACTACGACATATATGACATCACAGATTTCGACTTGTCCGATGCACGCCGAGGCTTCGTTGAAGACGAATTTGACGACCTGGAGTCGTTGAGGACCCTAAAGATCCTCGCTGCCCGGTTCTTTGTTGTCCGAAAGCTATTCCTCTGCGCGTTGTTGGCTCTGGATGCCAGTGGCGATGCGAATGATCTGCTTCGTTGGACAACGGCTGTGGAATCTCTTCTAAACTTGAATACAACGACCCAGTCTGCCTCTGCTAGACTGCAGTCTCTCTTGGGCGAGGAGGAGAGTAAGTGACATATGCAATCTACCACATCCAATGCTCAAACTTACACGTTTCGTTTAGCCTTCCCGTTACCGCCGACACCAAAGGTTGCCCTGACACCTGGACGAGAGCGCTGGCGAGCTCAACTTCGAAAACTCAATTCGCTCTCGAGCGGAATCAGGGGCTTGCAAGCCAAGCTTCAATTACTCCGAGAAGAGTCAGACAGATCATTGAATGACTCGAATGACATTTCGGAGCTCGGGCCGAATCTCATGGCACAATTTGAGTCTATCGGCATGGACCTGAAAGAGTTGATGGCCGCATGGGAGGAAGGGAGAGCAGCTCTGCAACTCGGCATCGATAGGAACGAAAAGAGACTGTCGTCCATGAGCACCTTGTTGTCGCCTGCAAGCTCCCTCAGCGGACTCACCACTGTCGACGAGGGCGGCGGAACGGCCGATGCGCTCAAAGCTTTAACGGGCGAGTCTCCTCCAAGTTCCGATTATGCTGGCTCCGCAGATGCCGAAGCGCCTGAAGTATTCGAAGCTGTGGCCCGGCCGCGACCACGGAGCATGCTCACACGAGAAGAGAGGATCGCCAAAATGCGAGAGGAACGGGAGCAGAAGGCCCTGGCGCGGCAGCATATCGATGCAACTAAGGGCATGCTTCGAGAGTTAGAGACTGTCATCAACCTCCGACCACGGACCCGCACCAGCGCACCAGCAGGACGGATTGTGTCGATGTAAGGACACTTTTGTATCATTGACTCGCATCAACAACGTTACGACCATCATCGCCGCCATTTCTTTACTATATCTTTCCAACCCTCGTTTACCACCATCAACCATCATCTGGGCCGGCATTGACACGTTTTCCTAAATCGGTTTTGACTCACGTATACATCACTTGAACCAGACAGACAGACGGGACAAATAGAAACGTCCAGCATCCAGGCAGCGTCACGACGACATGGATAGTTCATTTATGGGAGGCGCTTTTTCATCATAGAGGGGTTAGGATAGGGAAAGGCGCTCTGGAATTGGGATCGGGCATGCACTATTTTCAGGTTGGGCTGCTTTCGCCATTCATCTTTTGCCCAGATTGGAATCTGGTATCGGATTTACCAGAACCGTTGCAGAAGTTCGATGGCGCATGTACCTGTATATTTCACTCTTTGGGCCTGGGTTGTCCCTGTATGTTTTCTTTCAAGGTAATGATTCTTGGGTTCTCTAGGCTGCCAAATCTTGCAATGTATGATAGAGGATATCACCTAGGTTGTCAACAGAACAGCCCCGTAATAACACGGGTGCTAATTGGTTAATGAAAATGTCTGAATAAATTCTGTGATGTTTGCCTCTAGTAGTTGGACGTTTGGAGGATTACTTGATTCGCGGTATCTGTGGAGTGCCCCGCGTCGAGACGCGTTGTCGAGTACCTATTACCCGCTAACCGCGCCCGCGGACGCGTTAAGTGGCTGCAAGGTACCTACCAAGAGCTGCCTGCACACCAATCTTGGATCCATCTCCCATCTTCGTTTTCCACCTCCTGATTCATTCACGACATCACCCTTCCATTACATACCCGTCCCGATCATATCGTCTTCTTGACCAATTTCCTCCTCCTTTTCTTTCGGTACACCTTCATCCTCCTGACATACCGCTAGTTTCTTCTCTCAGTCAGTCGCCCCCAGCAACCGTCACCCCGCCCTTTTCGTGACAGCTTCACGCAAAAAAATGCAGCAGTCAGCCAGCTAACGAGCACAGCAGCAATGTTGGAGGCACGACTCGCCCAGGCCCAGATCCTGAAGAAGGTGGTGGACGCGATCAAGGACCTTGTCCAGGACTGCAACTTCGACTGCAATGACTCGGGCATCGCGCTCCAGGCCATGGACAACTCGCACGTCGCGCTCGTGTCCATGATGCTCAAGGCCGAGGCCTTCTCCCCCTTCCGCTGCGACCGCAACATCTCCCTGGGCCTCAACCTCACCTCGTTGACCAAGGTGCTGCGCGCCGGTCAGAACGAGGACGTGCTCACCCTCAAGGCCGAGGACGGCCCTGATGTGCTCAACCTGTCGTTTGAGAGTCCCGACAACGACCGCATGAGCGAGTACGACCTCAAGCTGATGGACATTGATCAAGAGCATCTGGGTATCCCCGACACCGAGTATGCTGCCACCATCACCATGCCTTCTGCCGAGTTCCGGCGTATCTGCACGGACCTGATGGCCATGTCAGAATCTGGTGAGCCTCTCCTGCTTGGAGGATGCGGCATGCCGTACTGGTACTAACGGCTAGTTTGACAGTCATGATAGAGGCTTCCAAGGACGGTGTCAAGTTTGCCAGCAACGGTGACATTGGTAACGGCTCTGTCACTCTGCGCGCGCACACCAACAACGAAAAGCCCGATCTCGATGTCGACATTGAGTTGACCGAGCCCGTCTCGCTCACCTTCTCCCTCAAGTACCTGGTCAACTTTTGCAAGGCGGCTGGTCTATCAAACCAGGTCAAGATCTGCCTGTCCAACGAGGTGCCGCTCCTGGTTGAGTACCAGATCAGCGGTACCAGCCAGAGCCACCTGCGCTTCTATCTCGCGCCCAAGGCAAGTCTTGTTTTTCTCGGATTGCACTATTACCTTTCTTACTAACTTGTTGAAAACAGATTGGCGACGAGGAGTAGATTACACCCAAAAACGCGATACGGCACCATCCTACCTGACTATAAGCCCGGCGTTGAGGTTACCAGGATACGGTGAAGTGGCTCTAGAGTGTACGTGCAGAGGAGGATCTGCCAAGGATAGGGATACCAGGGATATTTGGTCTTGAAAGCCTTCTGTAGGGACAGGTTTGTGCGATGGAAAGAATATGGATGTATGAAGAGGCTGGACCTTGGTCATGGCTACGGCAGCCTAGCCATGTGTCTATTGACGATAATGATATTTGAAAGCCTACCTTTGTACTCTTTTGTCATGACTGATGACTATCTTTCCCCCTGGACGTTTACTCTTGTGCTCGACATCGGAGTGTACTCAACTCCGTTCTTCCGTATTTTGTAAGCTATGGAAACCATCATGATAGCCCTATCGCTCTGCTGCGACAAACAGCCCACATCAAGCGACTCGAAACGTTAGGCGACGGGCCGAGGACAGAGTGAGGCCACAGTGAACGAGACAAAGGTGAGGATTTTGGCTCTAGTGCGGGGCAGATGGATCGCATCGCATCGGACTTTGGCGGGGCCACACAGAGACGGGAGAGCCAAGCAGGTCAAATGGAAGTCGCTAGCAAACTTGGGGGGCTCCTGCTCCTGCTCCATATTGACTCAAGGCTGTGTCCAGTCATCATATAAGGTCGTTGTGCATTTGCACTCATTCGTCCATCTAAACCTGAGTCCTTAAGTTCCCTCTGCCTCGTGACTACAGCAATCTCTTAGCAAGATCGATTATTATTAGACGACAGCCGCAACACACGCACACAAGTCCTCGTTCTTCTTTACCGCTTTTGTCATCCAACTAAACCCTGGCACTTGGTGTTCCCCGAAGATCCGCGATTCAACGGACTTGAGCCAAACACACTTTCAAGCCCTTTTGCTGACGTAGATTGAGAGATTCTGCCCAGTGACGTCTCGTCTCCGACATTCACAAACCGGTTGGCTGCTATCCGGACTTCTTTCTCCAGCAACGAAAAAAAGCTTGTATATTTGCCGGAAGGAATACTACCTCGAATCACTACTGGGAACCATGTCCGATGCTCTTCCGGTGCCCGTTACGCGGGTTCTCGCTGTCGCAAGCCATGTACGACCATGACCACCGCTCCTATTCGAATTGCTTTCCTAGTGATTTTTCTTGGCTGACGTTCTCTGGTTGACTTTAGGTTGTCTCTGGGTAATTTGGTGACTTTTCTTTTTTCTCCGTGAGTTGAAGTCGTCATCCGGAGAAGCTGACTCGCTTTTGCCAGTTACGTGGGGAACAAGATCGCCGTCTTTGTGCTGCAGTCTCTAGGATGCGACGTCGCAGCTCTCAATACTGTTCAGTTCAGTGGGTGTGCCTTGGTACTTTGTACAGGTCCAACACCTAACTGACAATTCAAAAAGGCAACCATACAGGATACAAGCAATGGAAGGGAACCAGAGTCTCGGCGCAGGAGATCATGGAGCTATACGAGGGACTCAAGCAGTCGTACCTGGATGACTTTGACATGATGCTCTCTGGGTACATCCCCGGCGCCGAAGCCGTCAACACCGTGGGGCAAATAGGCCGGGAGCTCAAGGAAAAGGCGAAGGGGACGCCCGGCAAGTTCTTCTGGGTGCTCGACCCCGTCATGGGTGACAATGGGAGGCTCTACGTCTCTGAGGAGGTTGTGCCGGCTTACAAGAGACTCATCCACGACGCCGACCTTATTCTTCCTAACCAGTTTGAGGCAGAGTACGTTGGCACACCCTTCTTTGATGACGGACGCTGACTACATCGCCTGTTTAGACTGCTCTCAGAGTGCAAGATCCACGACATGGACAGTCTGCACAAGGCAATCCAAGTCATGCACGACAAGTACCAAGTTCCTCACATCGTCATCACCTCGGTCAACCTCGAGGCACCAGACCATCCTCCCTCTCACCTCTCCGTGGTCGGCTCCAGCATGACCTCCACCGGTCAAGCCCGCTTCTTCAAGATCGTCTTCCCCTCCATCGACTGCTACTTCAGCGGGACCGGCGACATGTTTGGCGCCCTCATGGTCATCCGCATGCGCGAGGCCGTCTACCACGCCGACGAGCGTCTGCGGCACACGGCTAGCTGGCTGAGCGACGACTCCGTGTCAGCCATTGAGCTTCCTCTTGCTCGGGCTGCCGAAAAGGTCTTGGCCAGCATGCACGAGGTGCTTTCCAAGACGTCCGACGGGATGCGCAAGGTGGTAGACAAGACGATGGATGAGATGCGACCTGAGGATCGGGCTAATGATACCAAGGTCCATCTGGTCAAGAGCAAGGCGGCCGAGCTACAGCTCGTGAGGAACCTCGACTGCTTACGCTCCCCGTCGACCGAGTACCGCGCCAAGGCGATATAGAAGGGTATAGAGTGGGGTTTTCCATATAGCTTCAAGTCAATTCACCATAGACAAAAGACGAATAGATGTGCGTAACAAGACAAAAGGAGCAAGAAATGGCTTCTGCTCATGGTTCTCTAAGAGTCTATCTATCAAAATCCCGTGGTATCCTCATCCATCATAGGTAGGTCCTACAAGCCAAGCACGTCTAATACCCGTAGATATTCCCTGACAACCCAAACCTTTCATTAATTCATGCAAGAAAAGTTTCCTCCTCTTTTAACCAGTGCTGCCGAAGCCGCCGGCACCACGAACACTCTCCTCCAGCTCCTGCACCTCGACGACCTCGGGCGTGTAGATGCGCTCCAGGACGAGCTGGGCAATACGGTCACCCTCCTTGACCTCAAAGTCGGCGTCGGCGTGGTTGAACAGCAGGACCTTGACCTGACCTCTGTAGTCGGCATCGATGACGCCGGCGCCAGTGTCGATGAAGTGCTTGGACGCGAGTCCAGATCGGGGAGCAATGCGGCCGTCTACAAATTCATTGTCTTGTTAGCACTCTATACCGTGAAGATGGCGTCTCGTTAGGGGATGCTTACAGGTTCCCGCAGGGACAGCCATGCTAATGTCAGTATCGACGAGGGCCTTTCCTCGCGCGGGAATCGTGGTGTCGCGGGCAGCGTAGATGTCGTAGCCAGCGGCGAAAGCGCTGCCGCGAGTGGGCAGGCGGCCCTTCTCGGAGAGCTTCTTGATCTGGAGGGCGGGAGGGGCTTCCATGGTGGCGGCGGTCTTGATGCGTTTGGCGGGAGGAGAGGAAACGGCAGCGTTGTTGGGGGTAGTGGTCTCAGCAGTCATGATTGTCGAGAAAAGTAGCAAGAAATAGTCGAGATTGTCTGGAGGTTGGAGGTGGGAGGTGGGAGCGCAGCTGGAGCTTTAGGGAGACGCGACGCGGTTGGGTTGGGTGACGCGTTGGACGAATTGGCCAATGGGCGAGCGGCTGGGTTTAAGTGGTTGCTTCTTTGGCAACGACGGGAGGAATGATCGACGAGACAGTCAAATATGTACAAAGATGGAGGTGATTTTTGGTGGAAATGTCCAACAATAGGTTCAATATGGCAACCCCCTCTGATTTGAAATGCCTATCTGTGTAAAGATACTGTGTTCTTTTGCTGATGTGTTTCCTCTGATCCATCTGAGGGTGGCAGAGACATGATAATGGCAGCCTCCTTTAAGCATCCAAATCCCGTCCAAAGTCAACCAACCTAAGCCTCGTCGCATCCCTAGGATGAAACTGCGCGACCTTGGACCTGACCAGAAACCGTGCAGCAGCCGATTCACGCGGCAACTGCACATAGGATGCCGAGTTGTCGCCATTGGCATCCGCAAGCCTGTTTAGGAGCTCCTCCGTGAGCTGCCTCATCTCCATGCCCGCAGACGTGACCTCGTCCTGGCGACCCGCGTCCCCCGTCTCATCAGCGGCCTGGCCCCAGATCTCGTCGATCCGGCGCTGTCGCTTGTCATCCTGGCCAGCGCCGCCGCCGTCCTTGGCCTTTTTGAGCTTTCCCTGCGCGTTGAAGCCGGCGGCCAAGTCTTCGCCGTCGATATCCATGAGGTCGCCAACAACAGGGCCGCCGAGTTCTTCAGCAGCAAGCATCGACGCCAGGTGGTTGTCGATGAACCGAAGAAGCACCTTCATGAGTTTCGAAGTCTCCTTGTCATAGCTCTTCTTCTTGCTCATGAGCTCCTGTAGACGCTCCTTTGCGCCTTCTGCTGGGGTTACATGGGTGTTGGCATCTAGTTCATCGCGCAGAGACTGGATTCGTGCGTTTAGAGCATCGCCGAGTAGATTCTGGTCCTTGAGACGCGCTTGGTCTGCTTCGAGCTGACGCGACAGCTGCTCGTGGCTGGCGCGCTGAGAAGCGAGATACGCGTTAGACTCTTGGATGGTCTGGTGAGTCTTGCGCAGGGCCAACAAGGCTGGGAGCAGAGAGCCTGGGTAAGGTAGAAATGGGTCTGAATCTGTCACCTCCTTGAGGGCTGTCTGGATGACTCGTGCCTGTCCGGCTACCGACTGTGGAAGCTGAACTTGGCTTGAACGAAGCTGTTTTCGCGGGTCAGACAATTATGAGGGAAGGATACGGTCAATGGGAATGTCATACCCTTTCTAGCTCATTTTCGTGCTCGCGAACCTTTTGTTGGAGTTCTTTCAACGTCTTGTCGAGGCTGGCCGTGTACGCCTGTGCTGCTGCTCGTTGCGATCTCTCGTCCATAGCTTCTCAACACCGACCAGAGAGGGTTGGCTCCACACGAGCTATTTTTACACACGGGAAAAAGGAGAGTGCAACTGGGCAGCTCGGAGCGATGCGCGCAGAGGGAAAGAGAATGCACCTCGAATCATGCAAGGAAAGGGCCAACAGACAGACCGATAGATGCAATGCAGGCGCGATGTTCTGTATGCGCGTGTGATCAATGCGCTATTAAAGTCTCTCTTCAATAAAGTAAGTCAAAAGTCGCACTTGGTTTTTAGCTGTCCGGGTAAGAGATGTACAATCCATAGCTCGGAGATGGGCTCAATGTTTATGTGATACGAGCTCCATCTTGAGCTCGCGCGTCAGTAAATTCGGGCTGTGAGAATGCGCCACTGTGCTCTGCACGGTCCGAGAACCAGGTGGTCTGCATCAAGAAGCCATCCCATAGAAGAATGACATGAAAATCAAGGAGAGTTTGACCTCAAAATTCGTCATAAAGCATCGCCATTTCACTTTAAACATTATTTTCCACGTCAAACCAACAAACAGTTCCTTTGCAGTCTGCATGACAGGTTGAAACGGACAGTGACCCAAGGTGCTGAAAATAGTAGCAATCTCCTTGGGGTCTTCTCGCACTGTGCCCTTTCCCGGCAGAGCTTCCCCGGCTCAGGCAAGCTCCAAGCAAGCACAAGTGCACGTGACCCTTTGCCAGCGCAGAGCAAAGATCCAGACCAGAACCATTTGGTTTCAGCTGCTGCCTCTCCCGCTTCTCCCCAATCTCTCCTCTCTCCAACGCTCGACCTCGTGTCATACCCTTCTCCCCTTTCCCCCTTCATTGAACCTGTGAGGTTTCTCATCTTCTCGTTCTCTGCGATTATTCGCAATTGTTTCTGAGAAGTCCTCTTTTTTTTCTTTCTTTCTTCCTTTCTTCTTCTTTCTTTGGATTGGTCATCGCCGTTAGCCTGGCCCAACTTCGATCCCTTGCGACAGCAAACGCCGCAAAACGCCGCGCGCCGAGCAAAGCCCAACAACCATCAAAGGACGCTTCTCGTCTTCCTCCGCTCCCATCCTCCGCATCGCTGCCGACGGTCCGCGACACGATATTTTAGTCTCGCCCGCACTTGCTCAGGATTACGGAGGCGCTGCGACAACCCTCGGGTACGCGGTCAAAAGGTTTGAGCTGAGCACTGTGCCTCTTCCTTTCTGCTTTTCAGAACGTCCGTCCCAGTAATCGATCGCTTCACTCCTCCTCACAACCATTCAACATCTGCATCACAAACCATCATCTCCGCCCTTCCTCCTTCCCGCGCCCACCGTCTAGGAGATCTTGTCGGGGCCTCGATTCGATCAACCCGTTGCAAGAGTTCTGGAGCGCGCCCTGAGCTCGAGATTTCGAATCCCTTCTCCATTCCATCCAGCCCGCAGCACGCACCGTTCTTGCGCGACACCAAGTCACTTCACGAATACTTCACCGAAGCGCCATCCCAGCGAAGTCACTGCACCAGCACGTTTTCCTTCGAAAACCCCTGAGTGTATATAAGACGAACAAAATAAACAACCTTTCATACTTGCGACTTTGTACCGGGAACGAGTACATCTGTGAATCATTTACATCAAAGCAAAAATGTCTGCCTCACCATCTCAACCAACCCAATCCGCCAAGCGCCCCTTGGAAGAGGCCTCTTCGCCCTCGCGCGCAGGCGATCAGCCTGATGCCAAGCGACCTGCTCTCGACAAAGCCAAGCACGACGACGATGTCGAGGTGCCCGAAGCTCCTGCCGATGTCGCCCCTGAAGACCATCACGGCGACGACAAGGCCAATGGCACTACCAAGTCCGAACCAGACGACGACGCGGCCACGGAACAGGGCTCCGATGCCAAAGCCGCCGCTGCGTCTGCGGTTGCCGCCTCCTCATCCAATGCTGTTACTTCGGCAGCTGCCCACGACGAGACGTCCTGGATCCATATCCGCGCTGTCATCTCTAGCCCGGAGGCAGCTACTGTGATTGGAAAGGGAGGCGAGAATGTGTCCAACATCAGGAAGCTTTCCAACGCCAAGTGCACTGTCAGCGACTACCAAAAGGGAGCTGTCGAGCGCATCCTTACCGTCAGCGGAATAGTAGACGCTGTTGCTAAGGTAAGTCCATCCTTGATGTCTTTGTATAATGAGCTTCTAGACTAATGTGACTCCAGGCTTTTGGTTTGATCATCCGCACACTTAACAATGAGCCACTGAACGAATCCTCGACCGCGTCTTCCAAGACATACCCCTTGCGCCTGTTGATTCCGCACATTCTGATCGGTTCCATCATCGGTAAGGGTGGTGCTCGCATTCGCGAGATTCAGGAAGCGTCTGGCGCCCGCTTGAATGCGTCGGATTCATGCCTGCCCATGTCGAGCGAGCGATCTCTCGTGGTCATGGGCGTCGCTGATGCCGTTCACATTGCGACTTACTATGTCGGCAGCACCCTTCTCGAGCAGCTAAACGATAGATTCGGTGGTCCTGCTGCCTCAGCCTATGCCACCCGAAGCGGCGCCCCTGCTGGCTCCATCCCGGGAGGTATGCAAGTTGTCCCTTACTGCCCTCAGCCCGCGTCCGGCAACTACGGACGAAGCGAAAACTATAGTCGCCACAATGACCGTCGATCTCACCACATGCCACCTGCGCCTTACCCTCAGCAGTACCCTCCTCACGCGGCGGCCCAGGCCAATCCTGCCATGCCTATGCACTATGGCGCGCAAGGAGGCGCTTACGGAGCAGCTCCTCACGTCCAGCCGCACATGGCACCGCACACGGGTGCTCCTCAGGCACACAGCGGCGCCCCTCAGGCGCAACCTATGGGTGGCGCGATACCTGGAGGTCCTATTACCCAGCAGATCTATATCCCCAACGACATGGTGGGCGCCATCATCGGCAAGGGTGGACAGAAGATCAACGAGATTCGGCAAATGAGCAACAGCGTGATCAAGATTAACGAGCCGCAGGACAATAGCAATGAGCGGCTGGTGACGATTACTGGAACGGAGGAATGCAACCGCATGGCTCTATACATGCTCTACTCTCGACTTGGTGAGGTGCAAAACAGATCTGGCAACAACTAGGCTTCTAACCCTTGCGACCTTTGAAACAGAATCGGAGAAACATCGTATCTAACCCTTGCGATATGATTACGACGGTCTTCGGCGAATTACAGACTACAATGATTTCGACTTTCGGAAATGGGGACAAGCTAAAAGGAGGATGATAGATGTTTTCATCTTTGCGAGGGAGACGAGACTGAGGTCGGAGAGACTTGCCGGTTGGCGAGTCTGAGGCGACGGGGCTCGGTTGAAAAACGAGGTGTGGACGATGAGCGACGAACGATTGGCGGCGAGCATTGTGCTCGGGTCGCACAGCTTCAAAGCAGCGATGCGGGGGTCCTTGGGCGGGTGGAATGGCATAGAAATGGTGTCAAAGGATGGGTTCGCATTTCATCGGGACGAACAAGCAAGACGGGCTGTATGGTAGGGGTGGGAGCCGCATTGTAACAACTAACAGGACAGCTCCCGAGGTATTTGCTTTTCGACGGCGCATTGACTTGAGTAATCTTTTTTTTAATTCAATGATGCAAAATGACCTTTGTGAGCTATAGGCCCGGTATTGCTCCTTCGCATCACGTCTGTCGCTTGATATCATCCAATTCGCTCAGTATCCAAGAGAGGGGAGTTGTCTCGAAGCCTTGATGACTGGGGGCTGTCAAGCTAGAGTTTCTGGAGAGGGACGTGATACTGGAAGCCATCATGTCAGTACTTTGGACCAGAATCGGTGGGTGGAGAAGAAGACCTACCATCTCGAGACTCTTATTCCTAGCAAGGAGGTAATATACGTTGTCGTCGATGACTAGACGAGCGTGTATTAGCCGAGGTCAACAAGAGACAAGAGGACTATCAACCATACCACTCCCAGAGTTCTTGTGTTGCAAATGAGCCGCCTTGCTGTCCCAACCTAGCAGCAATCTCGAGGCAGGGCCGGGAATGACAGATGGGTTCTCGTGCTCAGCCTGGACAAAGTCGCCATAAGCCAGGCCATGGAAGCCAGCCAACCCAGCAGCGTCGCAAGCCTCAGCAAAGGGCCTCATGTTGTCCCTCGTGAAATTCTCCTCGGCGCCCCAGCATGTGCAGAACTCGGTGATGGGCGCATGCAGGGCAGCCTCGGCGTTGCCCGTGTACTCGGCGACAGGGCTGACGATGGGGTGCTCGGCGAGCAGGGCGCGCAGCGAGGCCTGCCACTCGGTGGCGGCGGAGCTGGAGATGAAGGCGTCGTAGGCGGAGCGCGAGACCCAGCGGATGCCGAGGACCCAGTAGTCGGGCTTCTCGAGGGGGTGGCCGAGGTAGACGGCCTGGACGCCCGGGACGGCCTTGAGGTGGTCGGTGACGGAGGAGGAGAAGGAGGCGGGAGGGGAGTCGGGGGAGGCGAGGAGGATGGGTTTGAACTTGATGAGGAGTGATTCAAAGACGGCAGTCATTTTGATATATCTGGTGATCGTTTCAAAGTAGGATCTAGTGGTTATGATTTCGATGTTATAAGGCTGAGGTTGGGGTTTTTGGTGGGCCAGATATCACAGGTGTCCGAGCACGGAGTAGATGACGTGACACACGGCGATGAAGCAACGTTGGTGGGCTCGGGAAGCACAAGAAAGGATGTCAAATGTGGAGATGATTTCGTTTAGAAAGAAGATGGTATATATACAAAAGGATGGGCTTGATAAAGCAAGATAGGGTCGATTAGGCGCTGACGAGGCAACACGGCACTTTTACATCTATATAGTAGGAGACAGACGTGCCTTTCCCGGTCTTCCGGACGCCGATGAGGGGTCCCCTGCCAATGATGATGCTTGATTTGCGGGAGCTGGGAGTGAGGAGAAAGGTAGAGAGAGTTCTTTGGGTGTGTAGAAGCTTCTTTGTACGAGGGAGGGGACCTTGTGTGAGGTGGCGAGTGTCGAGTGTCATGGGTTTACTTTGTATCCAAGGGTCCAGAAGGCTAGGGTTTACTCACTCAAGCCTCAAATACCAAGAGATATACTGATCATTTCTTGGAAGAATAGAAGACATTCTTGTATAAGACCACATTTATCTCTGTATAAACCTTACATGGAGCTGTTTTGGAGGAGGACAAAGACGAAGAGGGGGAGGGGGAGGGGGGAACTGAGTGAGTGGAGCTACGACGTAAGGATACCACGTTCCTCCGTACCTTTAATTCGGACCTGACGTGCTGTGAAGAGCACGCAAGCGAGCATAGATATAAGCAAAAGGGTGTGAAACCTCTACCAAATTCGAGTGTTAATTCATCGGTATCCCTCCATTATGAAAAGGCAAGCTAGGCTTTTATAGATGTGTAAAGCCGAATATGTGAAGCTCTAGCAGTCTCAAGGCGGTTTTCTTCAATCACAAAAGAACCCCCGGCTTTCATTCGGGAGGGTCGGCCCCACACGCCCCCGGCCCAACCAGAAGCTGCAGCGCACGCGGGTTTGAGATGAAGTTGGAAGGGGGACGAGACGGCAGGGCGCCTCCCCAAACAAGAAAGAAGCAGCCGCAGGGGGAAATGCAGCTGAAATTATCATCACTCGTTGTTTTGCGACTTCAAACTTCCCCCCCACGCATCCTTTCGATCCTTTCTTTTTTATTTTCCTTTCCCCCTTCGTTCTCTTGTCTCTCCTTTTTATATGGTGCTTCTGCTCTTTCAGCTCTTCACTAGCGTCACCGCTAGTTGACAGGATATCTCTTGTCAAAGTCATCATTGTTAATTAACTAATATCCCCGGCCGGTCCATCATCAGCCGAGGCGCGACGCCGACCTTTACCGCTCTCCCAGAGAACCCCATCGCGTGTCTCACCCTCTCTGTGCTCCTTTGCTCGCGTTTTCGTGATACTTGTTTCACACACAATCAATCTCTCACGCATTTTACATTTCCACCAACGTCATGGTCATCTCAAGCGACACGGGTGAGAATGTCACGACGCCGACTACCACCACCGTCATACCTGAAGACGTCCCAGACGGCCTACCCACCGAGCTTAACCTCCTGACCCTCAACTGCTGGGGTCTTCTTCACATTTCTACTCTGCGCGCGCCCCGACTAGACGAAATCGGTCGCCAGCTCTCTATCCTTGTCCCCGCGCCGCATATCGTTGCTCTGCAGGAGTGCTGGACTCAGGAGGACTACCAGGCGATCCGGCGTCATACGCGCCAGGTCCTTCCCTATGGCAAATTCTACCACAGCGGCGCCTTTGGCGGCGGCCTTGCCATCCTGAGTCGCTGGCCCATAGAGGAGAGTACCATGGTCAAGTATCCTCTCAATGGCCGTCCGACCGCTTTCTGGAGGGGGGACTGGTATGTTGGTAAAGGTGTCGCATGCGCCAAGATTCGCTTTGGACCCAGGAGAAAGGACATCATTGAGGTCTTCAACACACACGTACGTTTACAAACTCCGAGACTTCTCGTCTCGGCTGTTCTCTTACAGCGTGTCGCAATCCCTCGACTTGCAACTGACTGACTCGTCTCTCACTCCAGACTCACGCCCCCTACGAGCCCGAACCCAAGAGCACATATATCTGCCACCGTACTGCGCAGGCTTGGGAACTCTCCAAACTTCTACGCGGCGCCGCCGATCGTGGACATCTCGTCGTCGCCATGGGCGACTTCAACATGCTCCCTTTATCTCTCGCCCACCGCCTCATCACCGCTCACGCTCCTGTTCGCGACGTTTGGCGCGTCCTCCACCCCGACAGCTCTCTCGGCCCTGCCCACCATCCTGCGGAGAAGGCTCGCCGCCGCCCGATCCCCACCGCCGACTTCAACCTCCTCGAGAATGGCGCCACTAGTGATTCCGTTTACAATACCTGGCGGTGGACCAAGAACCAGCAGAACCGTCTCCGTGCAGGCGAGGCCTGCGATGTCTCGCCAGATGCTATCGACCCCCACGGCAAGCGTCTCGATTACATTTTTGCCTCAACAGGCGTCGAACCCGATGCTCCACACACAGCCCCTGGTTGGATCATCAAGACTGCTGTCGTCTCCATGGCCGAGCGCCACCCTGACCTCCATTGTTCACTCTCCGATCACTTCGCCGTTCAAGCGACCCTCACTCGGCATACTCCCTCTCCACTATCGAGACCAATTGGTCCCCGCGTCGAAACTCCCTCGGCTGCCCTCCAGACCGGCGCATACTTGGCACCCAGCAGCCCAGCTAGCAGCACTCACTCCTCCGATGCCGTGCGATCCCCCGATCCCGACACCCAGCTTCACCATGGCCGCTTCCCAGACCACGATTCTCTGCCCATGAGCGGTTACGATGACATTCTCGCCATGATCCAACAGTACCATGCCCGTGAGGTCCGTCAGCGCTACTGGCGGGGTGTTCACTTCTTCGTCGCCCTACTCGTCTGGCTCGCCTGCCTAGTCGCTGTTTGGTTCAGCCCCGGGAACTATGTCGCCTTCATTCTTATTCTAATCAGCAGTCTGAGCTTGGTCGCTGGTGTTGTGGACGGCCTGCTCTCGTTGCTCTTCTTCTCCTGGGAGATTCGGGGTCTGAAAGAATTTGAATGGGAAATCCGCAACGCCAAAGCCGTGGCATCAGGGGATCTCGTCGCCTTAACAGAGGCCGAGACTCACAATAGCCCTGGACGAAGTTCAAAATCGTAATGATTGAATCTGCTGGAATTTATTTGTTGATGATGATTTATGGGTTAGGATTGATGAATGGGTCAGGGTAAACGCGCATGTAAATAGTAGTAAAACCTAGTACTTATTAATGTCTACTAATAATACTCTCACGAATAGTTCTTAGAGTCCAGCCCTGCTGTCAACTCGTAGGCGCCTCCTCTTATTCCGTCTCTTTTTCAACATCTCCAAAAGAGCTTTTCACGACAACACTGCCACTTCATCCCCCAAATCGGTCGCTCTCGGAGCGACATAACCACCTGGTCTCATCCTCCGCCAAGTATATCCCATAAAGGCTGTCTCCTTTCGAATATCCATCACCGTCCTCTTGGTGTCCTTATCTCGAAGCAGCATGTCTCGTGGCCGTTTGCGCTCCTTGTGACCATAGAACCTCACGAATTGCTTAAGCACAAGTTTCTCTTTCGGTTGCAGGTCCTTTGAGGCATCGAGGTCACGGTCGATTCCTCGCAGTTTCGCCGCGTCGAACGGCGTCTTGATGAGCTCCATCGCCTTCTCCTGAACATGAGTATGAAACCCAAAGAGTAACCCCCTTACATCTTCGGAGCTGAGGAAAACCCCTGAAGGTATTGACTCGGACCAGTCATCGAGGGGTTCCGACTCGTCAAAGTAGTGCGCATCGTCGTCGCTTTTGAGGTGCGGTGTGAAGGGGGGCGTCATGGATTGCAGTCGATCCCATGAGATATTTCTGAACCACCTATGCGCCTTGATGTCCTCTGCGTCGTTGGGGAAAACATAATACCCAGAGTAATCCGTAGACCGCGAGCCGTCGAAAGGGGCACGATACCTCATCTGATACTTTTTCGAACATAGCCGATAATCCTTTTCTTGGATCAGGCGGCAGATGAGGTCCTTGCATTTTTCGCTGACCATGGGACGGTGCGGAAACGAGAAGTGCTGTTTAAAGTCCTATATCCCCCTGTCAACTTAATGCCACCAAGAGTTCTTCAAGGTCAAGCCTCTCACCACAATGTTTTGTTTAGTCTGCCTGCGCCCTTCTTCCGACAGGAAGGGGGTTTGCCCATACAGACACTCATACAGGATGATGCCAATGCTCTACCAGTCACATCTCCCGTCATACTGTTGGCCGAGAACGACCTCGGGTGCCATGTACTGACTGGTTCCAACAACGGACCTCGCAGCCGTACGGTTACCATGTCGATTTCTCCAACCAATGAGACTTTGTAGGTCTTCATCTCTTGCCAGAGAATACTTCCCATGTCTGTCAAGTCCGGAAACGAGAGACTGGTACCATTCAAATTGTTTCAAAATGTCTTTGCTGCTCTTTTGATCAGCCTCGTCGCCGTTGATGTTGATTCCCAATCTTCGAACGAGGGAATATCGATGACAGTTGTAGTACGCCGCGTCATGGGACCAATGAGCATCGAATGCCAGCCCAAAGTCAGAGATCTTCAAGTGGCCAGAAGCGGATATGAGGAAATTGTCGGGCTTGATGTCACGGTGAATGAAGTTGAGGCGATGAGCCTCCTCGACAGCAAGGATCATCTCGGCGATATAGAACTGTGCAACATGCTCCCGAAGGATGTTTTGCCGAATGAGTAAACCGAGAAAGTCACCACCTGGCATATACTCCATGACCAAGTAAAGATTTGCCGCATCTTGAAAGCTGGCGATCAATGGAACCGCCCTTGCATGGTGCACTTGTTAGCTGGTTCACTCAAGAAGATGAAATGCGTCAAGGTACAAACCATTGTGAGCCCTCAGAAGCAACGAGAAAGTCCCTCTCAGCCCTCAAATGGCCCTCTTGGCTATTCCGTAACATTTCCGACTTGCGAATAACTTTCATAGCGTAGACCTGACCGGGAAAAACATGCCCTTCAGCAGGCTTCTCGCGAACCAGCCTCACTACTCCAAAACTCCCTTTGCCCAAGATCTGCAGGGGTTCATAGTTGTCGGGAGATAAGCCCACGTCTTTTTCTCCGTCAAGACAGAGGGCTTTCGACTTCATCACCCGCAACTCTCTCAAGTGGCACGTCTCCTGGGCATCGTTGGAGGCCCGAATTACCTCCTTCTGTTCTGGTGTCAAGTAGAGACAGTTGCACAACTGAGATTCAAGGCATTGTCGCCGCAAAGCTCGCGCGTTAGGCTTATAAAGAAGCTCATTGAAATACGTCTCGAGAAAAATCTTGGCGGCAGAAGCTCTCTCCACAGTGGCGATGGTAGGCCGAGCCTTCACGACGCCAGCTTCGGGGATGGTACTAAGGGCACGGCCTTCTGGACTGGATCGAGTCCAGGGGTTTCGCCGGCTGTGTCGCTTATTCGGTGCTTCTTTGTTCAACTGTGAGGATCGAGAGTCGACTGATGTCTTTCTTGTTGAGTCATCTCCTGCAGTCGAGAGCTTGCCGCTTGCTCCTGAAGAGCCCGGGGAATCTAGCTCACTCGAGTGAGCGTTGTTCAGTGCCTGTAGTGAACTCCGTGCCCTCCTTGAAGGAGTTCGCAGTACCAGGGTTGAATTCGAGGCCAAGGCTGTTGGGTTGAGACGAAGTTTTCGGATGAGCTCCTTTGCGCCTACGCCTTTGGCATTGCGTTTGGAGGACGGGGGATCTTCTGCGTCAAGCTGTGCAGCATCTTTGGCCAGCACGATTGCTTTGGATTGATGTTCGGGCGGTGTATTCGAGTCCCTAGAGCCTTCAATTCCCGCCTAATGTAAGCAATAATAACTTCACAGATGAGCGTTGTTGCCTCTTACCACTGCGACTACTCCTTCCAATGGCCTTGATGACTCCGCGGATATCCTTCTAGACCTTGGAGCCAGTATGGCGGAGCTTCAAACCATGTTGCCCGTCCGAATGGTCTTCGACGTTCGAATCAGAGCCGGGAGATGAACCAAAGGTGTTCTTCGAGTCATAAGACGAAAGGTGTATGAGTTGGCGGCTTGCTTTCTTGAGCAAGGTCGGGCCCATGATGCTGCAGGGTAACTAATGCAGAAAAAGTTATTGCTGCATGGATGCTGGAATAATGGGAGCCGTCTGTAAAAGAAAGATGAAGCTATTATTCAGTGAAAAGAGAGAAAGCCCTGGCTGTGTGCTCGAGGCTTGTTGTGCCCAGACTGAAGCAGTGTGCGATGCCATGAGAAGAAGCGGCCAAGACGTTCAGGGATGGGGTAGGATCTTTATGGTCATGAGTAACCGTCGCGCTTTCCTAAGACATACCTAACTCGAACCAGGGAAGCCACGTTCGTCCGGCCGGATTTCAATCAAAAGAAGGAACATGTTTACCTGGACGTCACATCAACCTATGAAGACACTGGAAGGTGGGTACCAATCCAAGAGCAAGTAATCACATGAAAGAAGAAAGAAATCATGGTCTTTATTTGCACATCCTACAACCAAACCTCAAAACCTCAACCATCCATTTTAATAACCGCAAGAGAACATATCCCGCGGGCCTCAAAAAACCACAAAAAGAACCCTTTTTCGTCGTACGCCAATTTCCATGCAATGCAGGTCCTCGCCCCATCATCCCTGCTTGCCATCAAAGCTGCTCCCCGCATGTTTCTTCTATAAAGATAAACATCGGCTGTTCGCAGAAGGCACAGGTCTAAGGCTCCTCATCACTGCATGCAGCAGGGTACTAGGCGAGCAGCAGATGGAGCTCGAGAAACCAAGAAACACCACGTGATCCATAGCCATCAGCATCCCGCCAGACTCGGCAACGGCTCACAGAAGGGGTATTAGTACACGCGGCCCGTGGCGAGTGGACGCTGGATCTAGTGTTTGGCACTAGCTGGTCTCTACGCTCACTTGATCTCGAGAAGCTTGACATCAAAGATCAATGTGCTGTTGGCGGGGATACCAGGCATGCCACGAGATCCGTACGCAAGGTGGGCGGGAATGGTGAGACGGCGCTCACCGCCGATAGCCATGCCCACGACACCAATGTCCCAGCCCTTGATGACCTGACCCTTGCCAGCCTTGAAGGAGAAGGGCTTGCCCTTCTTGTTGGCTGAGAATGTGTTAGCAGGCAAAATCTCGACTACCCAAACGTAGATTTGACTCACCATCAAACTGCTGACCGTTCTGCAGCTTGCCAATGTATCGGACACCAACGGTATCGCCGTTCTTGACAGTGCGGCCGTTACCAATGGTTCGGTCGTCAATTGTGACACCCTGAACGACCTTGACGCCGGTCGTGGCCTTGCCCTGCTTGGCCTTCTCAGCAGAGCCAGTAGGTCCCTGCTCGAGGTTCTTGGCGAACTGGACCTTCTTGGCGTCCTTCTTGCTGTCCTCGGCGGCAACAGCCTCGCCCTTGTTGTTCTTGAGCTTCTTCTGCTGCTTCTTGGACAGCTTGGCATCATCCTTGGAGATGAGCTCATCAAGACCTTCAGCGGCCTCCTCAGCAGCGCGCTTGTTCTTGCCCTTCTTCACAGGGACCAACTTGGGAGCCTCCTCCTCATCTTCGGACTCAATCTCCTGGATGCGAGGATCTTCAATGCCATCGAGCTCGTCGCTTTCGTCGCTCTCCTCGCCACCAAGGCCGTAGTCGAGCTCGTCGGGGGAGAGGTCATACTCGTCCTCGTCATCATCGTCATCATCTTCGGCGTCGTCCATGATGTAGTTACCGGTGAGGTAGACAGTGTGGGTACCGCTAACAACGAAGAAGACCTTCTCACCGTGGTTGACGGTGATGTCAAGAGGCTGCTGGTAGTGCTGCCAAGGAACATGAGCTGGCTGCAGTTATTGCACAATGGGATGATAGACTTACCCTCTCGGTATCGAGGGTGCAGATGACAAAGTTCTCAAGGTCAGCGCCCTCCTCGCTATCATCGTCGTCATCGTCCTCCTCGTCTTCATCATCATCGTCCTCCTTAGTGGCCTTGCCCTTACCCTTGGACTTGCCGTTGGGCTTGGCATCCTCCATCTCTTCGTCCTCCTCCTCGGCCTGAGCGGACTCGATGAGCTTCTTGATGGCAGCAGCTTGCTTCTGCTTCTTAGCCTTGGCGGGATCGCTGGGGCCACCGTTGGGCTCATCGTCAGAGTCCTCGTCCTCGTCGTCGGAGCCGGCGAGAAGGGCCCTCATGTACTCGTCATCAACCTCATCGTCCTCGTCGTCATCGAGACCGGGGAAGGCTCGCTTGACAAGTCGCAGGGTAGAGCGAGGGACGGCGGGAACGTTGCCCTCGCCATCAGCCTCGGGCTCCTCAGTGGGATCCACGGCAGCCATGGTGATGCGGAACTGCAAGTTTTCACGGTCAGATTTCGAGTCTCAGAGGTCAGGCGACACCGTCGCAAACGTCGCGCACAGAAACAGAAGCAAGCAAGCGCATCGCATCGCATAGCACCAAATCGCATTGAAATTCCACTAGCGAGAAGATCAAGAACTTACAGATGCAGGGAAATCCATCGTGGCCGGGATCAAGATCTCGCCAGGCGGGATCTCGAGGCCGTAGACGGGACCAGGAACGGCGGACATTTTGACGGCGGGATATTAAAAATACGTTGGGAAGAGATAGAAAGTAGAGATATCGAGGGGGGATATAGAGGGCGAGGAGAAGCGGGAGTGTTGAGGAGGAGATTTCTCGAGGCTCTCGTTCACGGCGGGCGAAGAAAAAGACCAAAAACTCGAAGCATCTTCAGAGCTTCGAAATTTTTTTCGGAGTCGAGTAGAAAGCCCCACTAGCCAAAACAGAAGCCACCAATGAGAGATAGCGATAAGGGCATTATCGCGATGGGGCGGTCGCTGTCTCAGCAACCATGCTCTGTTGGTCCCCGCTGCTGTGCAGATTATCCCGCTGCACTCCCTGCGAACGGGGCGGCCGAGAAAAGACGGTCTATCCAACTTAGACAAGAACAGGTTGCAATTTTGAAACTAGATTGGCCTTCCTGGCACGGTCAAATAATCCATCAAGAAATCTGCTACAAAGGAGATGCGATATGAAATTACAGCCAATGCCAAGCTTATACCGATCAGCGTCTATTCTGATACAGTCAGGGCGCAATTGAAAACCCCTCCAACCTCAAGCTTCTAGCTGGCCTTGGCCTTGGAAGATCCCAAATTTATAAACCAGCCCTTGATAATCTGCCACGCCACTCCCAGCACAAACCTGCTCTGACCCTCCCCGTAGATCTGAGATCGATCACCCACATCCGTCAGCATGGCGCCCATCTCAGCTACCGGGCCGGGCCAATGCTCGGTGCTCGCGCGAGCGTACGCAGCCATGAGATCGTTGCCGTTGGTCACGCCACCTAGTTCAAAGTGTCCCGTCAGTTATACTGAGAATGAGGGATGAATAGGGTCAAGAAACATACCGCTCGACCAGAGGTTACCATCCTGAACCCACCGGTATTTATCTCCCACCAACTTCACCCCAGGATGCCTCTTGAGCAGCTCATCCTGGAACCCCCTCGGCCCGCTCACAGTCCTGCCCTCCAGGATCCCCGCCGCGCCGCAGAGAAAGACGCCCGTGCAGACGCTCAGCACATCCACGCCCTCGGTGTTGAACTGGTCCCTCAGCCACCTGGTGGCGCCCTCCTCAAACTTCTCCCACGGCGCCGGGCCGGGGACGACCACGATGTCTAGCTCTCCCGGGGCCACGTCCTTGTCCTCGAACGTGTGCGTGGCCCGGACGGACAGCTCGGCCGTCAGGGCGACGTCCGGGAAGAGCTTGGGCGACGTGATGTACGTGATCTTGGTGCTCGGCGCCAGCTGGCCGATGTGGGCGGGCAGCATGGGCAGCTCTCCGAGGTACTCCTTGGACATGGAGGCGAGGACGTCTACAGTTGCGACGTCGAGGAACTGTGCGCCGTTGGGGATGAAGACGCCGATCCGTAGCTGTTTTGATGGCATGGTTATTGGTTGTCTTGACTTGAATCCTAGCAAATTGTATGGATGATAACTTGTAAGTTGCAGAGAGATGCATTCTGAGGAGATAACAATCTTCCTTTCTTGCATTTATATACCCGCTTGGATCCAAAACAAATACCATATCGTCTGACCTCCTTTTCTTTGGTCCCGCTCCGTCCTGGAACCAACTCGGTACGTCGGACTTGGTGTTGTCTCAAGCTTCAACCGCCCAAATGCTGAATCCGTCTCGCGGCTCGTCTCTGATTGGCCGGCTCGACTTTAACATCCGAACAAGGACGGCGAGTACGGAGCATCTCTGATTGCCGCCCGCCCGCTCCACTTTAGCGGCATCCTTTCCCATGTTAATAACGGATCGGATTTGCAGCTCGATACACGCTCGGGCTACTTGATCTTTTGTCATACAGCTGAATCTATACGAACGGGAGGGCAAGGACCTCCTCTATCTCTTGAAACTACCTAGTCCTAATCGCCAAAGATGCTATCATTGAACCTCCTGCTGGCAGCTACCCTAGATGTACCCGCCATAGATAGTCGCTGCTTTGATCACTCTGTCATTAAGCTTAAAGATCGCAGAACAGTCTTGGGGCACATGGAGTGTTTGGTACCTTAATTCTATGTTCATAGGTAGACCAAGGTAGCAGAGCAAAAAGCGCAGCATAGCCCGCACCCCAAAAGGCATCATGCCCAATGCCTTGTATGGAGTAGCTCAGCGATATAAACTCCGCAACTGCATCGCGTACGTAAGGATCAGCGTGAATTCAAGCCTCAACAAAGCTTACTGTTCAAAGATTTAAAGCACATAATCCTACGTTTTGCGCTCACAGGACAGGTGATTAGGCTAGATACAGCCAGAGAAGCACCAATTTAGATAGCATCAGTGGGACAATTACGACCTCGAAAGGGATCGAGTCTGCCATCATTCATCAATCTTGAATTGTGTATAGCCCACAGCACCAGACCCGGTCGTGTTATTATATACTATTGTATTAGGTCATGTCCAAAAGAGTATTCCGCAACTTCCGAGTTCGCAATGGCAAGTCAATTTCTTGACTCTCAAAGCCAATCCTCGACCCAGAACCAAGCCTCCAATACCATTATACCGTGTCCTTGCCTTCGTCGGCGTCGCATTCTATGAGCTAGTCTATGTGCGACACCTTGAAATGCCCCGATGCTGATGCTGCGCCCTAAACGCCTGAAGACCCTCTCCAAACGAGATTATATAACGCCCATGTATGTCTGTGTCGACCCCTTCGTCAATAACCAAGTCATTGATTCATACCCGAGACAGATACTCTGCTGTCTCACCATCGTCACAATTCGACCCGTGCAGCGTCCAATGCCTCCTCATTAGTCGACGCCCTTCTCGACTGTCTAAGCCATGTCGTCTACTCTTACGATTGGCACCTGTCGTCGTGTTGCTTTCTTGCTCACGGTGTAAACCAAATCCTGGCCCCAAAGCTGGCAGATCAATGCCTGAGCACTGGGGATGGTGCCGTACAGTGGAGCAACAAGCGGAATCACAAGGTAGTCAACCCAGTTCTTCCGCACGGATCGTCGAGAGAAATCCATTCCGTCGGCCAATCCTGCTCGTACCATTTCCCTCTCGCGGCTCGCGACTCCGACTCGGTGGAAGCTCTCGTATAGGAATACGTAGATGCCGATTTGGAAGAAACCGTAGATGCGAATTATGTTGCACCAGTTGAAGATCCACTCCAGGTTCCGGGGATCTTCATTACCCTCCGTGACCTTGACATAGAGAGCCGACGCAACGACCAAAACAGCCATGTGAACCGGGAGGAAATGCGCCTCGAAAAGCCGGTGCATCATGTAGAAGACGTGCTCCCAATGCGGCTCCTTGATGGTGTCCTTGGTCATGTCCGAAAAGATGCCATTCTCGCATGGCTGATCGCTGTTCTCGCCGGTCAGATGGTTGTCGGGAATGAAGAGGTCGTTGGCGTCGGTGCAATTGCAGTGAAGAGGCTGATAGGATCGCGAGGTATGCTTTCGGTCCTGCCACATCTCAGCCAGCTTGCGAAGCGCAAAGCCCGTGTCGAGAGCTCCCCACATGTGACGGAGAGCCTGCTTATAGCGGGCTCGAACGTCATTGAAGGTGCCGCCTCCTCCGGTGACATTGCTCTGGCTGACGGGGCTGTGGATGACGCGGCTGGTCAGGTTACCGTTGAGTGCGAAGAAGCACTTGATGTACATGTGGAGATCCTCGCCAATGGCCTCGCTGCCGCAATCCCATCCACCTACTCGGTCAACTAGATCCAGGGAGAGAGAGTAAACCGACGTAGGCGGGGCGATGGTTGAGCCGGGGTAAAGACCAGACATGCCGGCAGCGCACCATAGGATGTCGGCAACGCGGACGAGGGCGGGAACTGAGTGAGCATTGCGATCGAAAATGACGGGAGCAGAGTAGACTGTTGTCAAAGCAGTCTCCGGGTAAGACAAGTGCATGTTAGCGAGAATGGTAAAGTATTCGGTAGAGAGATGGCTGTCAGCTACAAGGGCATTCGCAATTAGCAAACGGGCAAAGCAGTTAGGAGCTTTTAGGAGGCGGAACCTACCATCGATGCCAGTGATGATCACGCTTTTCCTCACTCCCATAGAATACTTCTCGCTCAATTTGCGCGCAGCCCATCCGATGTTGCTGCCCTTTCCTGCGGCTTCACCAGGGATGTCTGATGGGTGCAGGGTGAAATCGATTGAACGGAATTTCTTGGCAAACTCCTGAATCAATGCCAGAGCCTTGGTGTCGGCATTGGTCTCACGCTGCTCCATTCCGAGGTACACCTGGAAGAGAAACGTTAGCATGCTCTTGATCAAGCTTGGTAAGCTCAGACGCCAGCGTGATTCTTCCAGAGGGAGAATTGCGCCAGTGGTGACTCAAGGTGAGGACTTACATCGTAGGAATCTTGCGCCTGAGGGTGGGATGCCAAAACCTCGAGTGTCTCCTTGAGGGTGTCGGGCTCTTCCTTGTAGTTGGGAATGACAATGGCGTGGATAACGCTGTCGCCGGCCCCGGAAACACCATCCGTGTAAACCTCAGGATCAACGTCGCCGGCTTCGCTAGTGGTGGAGGAACCGCCGTTCTGACTGGAGATGAGGGTCTCAGAGCTTGACACGGAGGTATACGAGTCGCGGCGCGAGGCCAGCTTCTTGAGGTCGAGCAGCGAATGGCTACGCGCAGCTCGTTTCATGGATTGGGTGATGCTCCAGACAGTCCAACACGCGCGAAGGGGAAAAATGCAGACAAGAACATGGACAAGTAGGCAATAGTACGAAAAGATGTAGGTCCAGATGCCTCCGCCAATGGTTGAGATGGAGGAATAGAACGAGCCCTGGCTGTCAGGCTGCTCATACTTGTATCGATGTTGCTCAGGTGAGGATTCGCGAGAGATTACCCAGTAGCAGAGCGCGATCAGAATGATCATGCTCAAGCCACCGGCGCGTTGCGCGCACCAGGTGAAGAGAGACATTGTCGCAAGCTGGTGATGATCCGTCAGAAGCGCTCACGCGGGCACTGGAGAAAGAAGGCCGAGGAGTGCCGAAAGGCTCGCAGAGCCAAAAGGGGCAGCTTTTGGCTGAAAGTCAACTAGGAGGAGAAAAGGAGAAGGAGAATGGTTTCTCGAAGCCTTTCACAGATTACGAGGACCAGAGTATGGGGGTGGAAGGAGGAGGAAGAAGCGGAAGGCACAAGCAAGCCGAGGGAAAAAAAAAGTCAAGGAGCACAAGAGGAAGGGGCGACGAGGTTGAGTTTGTGAGCGCGCACGCAGTATGCGTGTGCAAGGCTGAACTACCCGACTACGTCAGACCAAGAGAGCTTCGACGAGTAAGCTCGAGGGAAAGCAATCTTAGTGAGGAAAGGAGAGGTGTGAACGGGAGAGGCGGCGTCGCATTATCGGGCAATGTGGACTTCCAAGGGTCCAACTGCATGGGACATAACGGTCAAGCCAGGCCAACGAGGCAGATGATCCTCACTGCCACCCCAAGCTACTCCATCTCGACTATCCCACGCGGGAGTACGGCTCCCAGCTCATATGGTACGTACCGGACCACAGCTCCTCCCACTCGCCGTCATGTCCCATGTGAATAGCTCCTCAGGCAAAGGACTCGGAGCTCTTCACCCTCGCTTGACGACTCTCAAGCTGGCCATGGGATGGGAAAGCCCAGGGGCAAGCCATGGTCTATGATCCATCCTCTTTCCGTTGTGGACAGCAACATGAAGGCTTGTTGTCAAGCCAATTTCACATTCGATAATCCTGGGAGATAGACCAACCGAGTCAAATACAGAGCTAGCGGTCAAAGTACCGGAGATAGTGCATGTCAAGCTTCTGATACTTGACTAACAAAGCTCAAGGTCCATGCCCAGGATCAACAAAGTGTGGCTTGTGGACCCTTGAATTTTGGGTCCGGTTTGGTCCAAAAGAGCCAGATGCTGTTGTCGAGCTTGGCCAGTCACAGACAAGCAGGCGCCCATGATTCGAGAAATGTTGCGCAGGGGACCCAAAGCCTCGTCGTCAAGACGCACGAGCCCAGATCTAGGTCGGGGTCGTGGGGTCCCTGCAAGAGCCAAGTCTCAACCTCCATCTTCAAACAACTCCACGGGTTGCCTCTGGCGATTGTGATGGGATGACGAGAGTCGACCAACGTATGCGATACCCTCATCCAAAGTAACGATACGGTACCAAAACCATGCCCAAGAGCAACTTGTGCGGCCGCTAGGCCCAGGTCATGCGGAACAGATCGGCGTTCGCCAAGATGGAGCTTCCACATTTCGAGCCGAATCAAGACGGCATGTGTCGCTTAAATGAGCCAACTCATTGTGCTTTTAAGCCATTTCTCTTGAACATTGAAGTCCTGAAAGACGACCTGTTGAAGCATCACGGCAGTTGGGTACAATTTCCCTTTCACATTGTGCCCCTGAAAGGTTGTCCATGCAGGCATAAAAAAGGCAACAAAAGACAACGGAACTCGTCGTTGAGAGTCTGCACCAATGGAGAGTTTGTTTGTAAGATTCTTTTTCCCTTTAAACTTTCTTGACGGTAGGCTACACCCGGCCTTTGGTGGATGAAGGCGCCATTTCTGAGCGAATGCCTCGATCATGATCCTGGATTTCCACTGTGGAGTCGCACCATGCGACGGACCCCTGTCGGTGTCGGATAGACTTGATTTTCGCATTGCTTTCTTGAGGACCAAATGGTGATTTTCTGCTGTTTCCCATTGCGTTGCCCTTTGCCTCGATAATTAGTTGGTCACTCATCCTCTGTTTGATGATGTTTCGTCGATTTCAGGCAATGCACCGAGGCTGTGGTTGTGCTCGTGAAACCAAACCCAAGTCCGCCATGCCGCCGTCAACTGTTACCGCACACAACCGTTGCTTGCTCACAGGCATGTCCTGTGTCGAGTGCCAGGTTTTCTTCGGTTGCTAGACGTTGGGATGTGACCAATCAGCCGATCACATCAAGTCCCGTTGCCCCGTCTTAACAACCAGTTTCATGGCAAGATACCCCCGAGATGAGTATTTTCTTGCTGTGCGACCTTTCACTGTCCAGAGGAATGGGGATAGCCAGGCATCGTCTTCCTTCCGACTCACGATCCTGATCAACATAAGTCACGAGCGGTAGATGACAGTCCAAGGCTGGACCCTTGATCTGCGCCTGCTTGACAACGTTGATAAGATGCCATCCCTGACTGGTCCGAGGTTGTGTTCACGAGGCTCACCCGACATTCTGGACCTTGTGTGGTCGATGTGACGGCTTCCCGGGCCAGCTCTGACCGCTGAGACATCGTTCGTCAATCGCAATGCATGGCCACAACACGCGTAGCCATCACTGGCCCATGGTCTGTCAAGCCTGTACGGTAGCGCCATGGGCTTTGAACCTGGGAGTCTTGACGAAGCTCCCAGGCTTCTTTGGAGGCGCATCCAAGAAATGGTCATTGCATCCGGCAATTAGAAGCCCCATTTAGTCGGCACTATGGGCCACGAGTCTTGGATGGTCTTCGGTCGTTGCTTGTCTATCATTGGCCCACGGGGGAAAATGATTGGATCCCTTGCGTTTTCCACGAGCCCGCCCCCTGTCAATCTTCGGCGCGCTGCGACCACGAGGCGCTATACCCGACGTTAGACATCAAATTGTCCATGGTGTTTTGCTCGGGCTTTGCGACTCGTCATCATGGGAGGCTGGAAGGCTGAAAGATCAAGTCCATCTTCCATCATGACACCGCTTTTTTCCCGCCTCCATCGATTGTTAAGGAGCAAAGTCACTCGCAATAACCAAGATCCCGTCGTTGTTAACCCTCGACCATGGCGTACATGTGGCGGTTGCCCAGAACACAATGCCAGTTGCCGTATCATGCAGTGGGGCTCACGGCCTGAGATGGGAAATTGGGCCGTCAAGCACGCCTGGAATACAGGATGCGTCGTATCGATGAATAACTTGTCCCTACACGCCCTGGAAGCGCATAAAGTCGACATGGATCCCGGCGTGTCTGTTTCACAAGAGAAAGGTGGTTCGATCGTGATTCTAAATCGCTGAGGGACTTCTGATATATCTTGGTTGGTCTGGTTATCTTCGTAGATTTTGTCGGTATCGTTTTTCGTCGACGACAAATGGTACTGATGACAGGTGATTCGTGGTTATTGAGAAAAAGGGTCGTTGATGACGGAAAATGATGATGAATCTCGCATGTTTCGATAATCTCAAAGGGTATCATACTTAAGTCTTGGAGGGTCCTAGTCTTCGCGCCCTCACTATCCTAGTCCTGTGTGGTTGTCCATAATCCTTTCCCTTGAACGCCTTAGACCATGTTCGCAAGATCCCGTCTTCACATCAATGTTAGCTTGTCATCCAGTGTTGCAATTTTTTGAATGCACGCACCTCGACCTGCCATACATCCCAGCGCCAGGCTAGTCAGTCAATCTGTTGCCATCCGATGTTTGTCGTTTCTAGGGTTAATTATGCCTTCGATCCGTGGAAGGGTCTAAGGCGCCTTCTCGAACAGTTTCTGGATTGGTTTTGCAGCCTGTGGCGACGTTAGAACGAGGTTCAGAAAAGTGCTTTAGTTTTTCCACCAGCCAGTCAATTGCACTCACATCGATGAACTTCTCTAGGTCATTGTCCAAATTGGCCAAGTCATCCTTTCTCCTCTTATTATCCGCAATGAGCTTCTGCTTCCGTTTTAGGAGCTCCTGGCGTTGCTGTTCGAGAGCTTCACGTTCGGCGCGTTCGTGGTCGATACGGGCAACCATGAGGGTGTTTTCGTCATCGTTCTGGTGCTCGGGATGCTGAGCGAGAAACTCCTCGACAGGAATAAGAGGGAGTTGCTGGTATTTATGACTGTTGCGTGTCAGCGGAACCCCATATGGCGGCTCGTCTTTGTCTCGAGAGCGGGTAGTGAAGCTTACTCGTAGGACTCGCAAGCAGTGATTTCTCCTTGTAGATGTCGTTGCTCGTAATACAGGTTCTGGAGCTGGAGGTGCAAGCGGTCAACTTCCTGACGCGCCTCAGCTGTCTCGGCCTTTGTCTCGCGGGCGGAGAAGCAGGCATTTCGATGCAGTCCCCGAAGGTGTGAGATGTTGGTAAAGAGAAGCTTCTGCTGCTTCGCAATGTCGGCCTGGGCTTCAGCTGATGCAGGACCCTCGAGGGATGCCTGTTCGGCGAGGTTCACGAGGTTGCTCGCTTGGTCGCGTGCCTGATCTGAGATCTGCAAAACGGCCATGAGACGAGGCTCGGTCACGAGTTTGTCGATGGCCATGATTGTCGGGTGCAATGTTGAGCAATGTGAGAATAGCAATGCAAGACGGCGAGAGTCGTTGCAAACGACCGTGTGTCAGAGGAGAAAGATGAAGTTGATGGAAGAAATGAGACGACAAGCTCCGGGGGTTCCGGACAACAAGGCTGTTCCTGCAGGAAAGGGAGATTAAGAGGGGAAAAGTGGAGTGGAGACAAGGCTGAAGCATGGCAGGAAAGACCGACGAATCCGAGTGCGAGCAGCCTCCCGATCTCTTTCTCCTACTAAAATATGCAATTGTATATAAATTCATTCTTGAACATGGAAGAGTCCAGGACTTGATGTCTTCAAAAAATAGCTACGATTCACTCTCAGTAGGCTGATTCCCTGGCTCTTCTAGCACACCGCGGTTGACCGTTGCACGAGCTACATCCGAGCCTCTATATCTCAGCCAGTTCTCTCGACTGACCGAATCATAAATGCGAGTGCAACAATTGGTTACCCAATTCGTATCGCTCCCTGAATTTGTTATAAGGTCGTAGTCTCTGTTCTCCGTTGTTTGGAATACAATGTCTAGATCTGGCGCCGATGGACCTTGACATTCAAGCTTGACCTGATCTTTTTCAGTGTGCTCAGCAACAAATAGGACACGGACTCGCTTCAGCCGGTGATAATACTTCCTAGTGCTGCGAAGATCCAGAAGCTCTTGTACTTGAGGTACGATAGAGATTCCGCATGAGTGGATCTCAAGATGCTCAAGATTCTCCGGGATGCACTCGACGAGCCTGGGCGCACCCTCCACCTGTAAAACGATGTCTTCCCCAAAGTCCTCTTCTGGCTCGCAGGCCAGCATACCTGTTAGGGCCTGCATACCTGTGACAAGCTTCTTCAAGGCCGTCATCTGTTTGAGCTCTGTGCCCATAAAGAGCTTCTCTGGAAACTCGAACCAGCCAACCTTGGACCAACTGTCCATGAAGTCGGCATGAAGGTACTCAAGTGTGTCCTGATGGGGTAGTATCGCCTCAAGCAGATCGCGGGGCATCATGTCGATATCGTACATGTGTGTAGGATGTTTCAGGAACTCGAATGACCGAAGTGCCTTGCACGCCCCGACAGTTGCGTGTAGGACCTTGGCGGTGATGGCTGCCCGACGCAAGATAATTTCTTCGACCGAAGATGATCTGCGCGCAATGCCTGCGAAGGCCGATTCCTCACCATCTGGTCCGTTGGCCAGAATGCATTCGTAAGAGCGAAGCCTTGGCAGCTGGAAGAACAGAGCTGATGGCTCACCGTACACCAGATACCCATACTTGGTCTCCTCCGATTCAAGGTAGACCTCGTCAAGATAGGAAAGGGGCAGGTTAGTTGGTGACACGAGGGAGGAATCTTGTCGCTGATGGAACTCGAGATTCTTATTGACGGCAGCTTCAAGTACGCGTAGGAATGTGCGCGGCTCGTATGGCTCGCCATAACAGAGCTGCTCGAGCCCCTTGCATACAACAAGCAGAAGCGCCACCTCAGGGTCCTCGAATCCGTGCTTGAGGTCGTTCAACCAGTCTTGCCGCCATGATTCCCAGTCATCACTCTCGTGAGCAGTAAAAGTCGACTCGATTAGGTCACGGTAGACGGGAATTTCATCATCCGCCGGGCCCACCTCTTGATGCACAAGTCTATCATCGGTGTCATGTGTCGAAAAGCGTCCAAAAATAAGGCATTTGACATGCCTGGCCAACTCGGGCTTGGTGATGGTGATATAGCGAAGGAACTGCAGGTTCTTGCTGCGAGTGCGGATTGGCTGGGTCTGGGTGCTCGTGATGTTCTTGTAAGTGTGAACCGAGAAGGGCAAAGCGATCTGATAGAGATGCTTGCACGTGTAGAGGACGGCACGAACGCTATCGATGGATGAGGGGGCGAGGTGCGCGAGAATGCGCGATAGGATCTCATTCGGTAGCGTGAGGAGCGACTGTTTGGGGCTTGAGCGCTCGGACGTCATTGTTTGGCAATTTAGACGAGGAACAGCATGTGATGGAGGACAACTCAGGCTCAGACCTCGTCATTTCCACCCGTTGTTATGGTGTGATGGACACGGGCTTGGTGCTAGGTGCAGGTCATGATCTCGAGATGACTATCTGAACCAGCCTTTGAATCACGGACAATGGAGTGGTATTTGGATCACCGCCAGCCCCTTTTCTTACAGTAAGTAGTAAGCAGTAACGCGTTAGCCCTTTTCTTGGCTGAGAGGAGGGGAGGAAATCAACACTAGGAGACGGACTGAGATTGGAAATTTAGACTTATAGTTTGTGTTTTTAACTTTACTTTCGTTTCATGTCAAGCCTACATTGTATGCAGTTGTGTTCCTTTTCCAAAGTGTTATGATTTTGACGCTTGCTTTCTCGACTCCTATCGCCTGGGCATAATCCATGAATGTGTTGGCCACCTCCGATCCCCCCATGCTCCTTGGTCAGGAACAGGGACCAACCACGACCGACGTCCCGTCGTGCATCGGCTCGTGGGGGCATCGGCGGCGTCTCTGAGTTTGCTGCGCTATTGGTTCGAGTCAACACCATATTCGGTTCTGGAAGTCTATGGGCGGGCCGTGGCGAGCTGATGTGCAGCCGAGCTATCTTGTGAAAGACGAAAAGACTTGTCGAGACTATCGATATGTTGTAACGCCTCACCAAGATGCCATTTTCTTCGGGGGAAAATCCCTTATGCTTAGAAAGAACCTTGACGGCGTACCTAAAACGTAGTCGATGGAATCCATAATACCCCTCGATGCAATTTCCTATGCTCGCTTGTCGATGGAATCGCAACGCTGCTTTTTTCCTCGAAAAAGCTGCCCAATCGTCGGTGCAGGCGTTTTGCAAGTGGCGCCCGCTAAGCAGCCCAACAAGGGATCCTCCGGGACGCCAAGGCCGCCCCCGGAGCCGTCATTTCAGCTGCTGGGATCCATCCGTTTTGTGCATTCCCTTTTTCCTCATCAATCGCTCAATCTCATCTCGCAACTGTCATGCTCCCTCCACTCACACTCACCATTCTCACACTCTCTCCATTCCTTTCTCCCCGTACCCGTCTCTCCTTGGGTCTTGCATTTCTGTCTCATTGCTGAGACGAGACTTCCCCTCCTTTTCTCTCCCACACTCTTCAACCTACAACATCACATCATACTTTATCGTATCCCCAGAGGCTTGGCTTGGCTTGGCTGACCTGCAGATCCTTATCCAACTGAGAGAGAGAGCAAAGTCCCATTTCCGCAGCCGCCGCCAAACTCGGCAATCGCTGCCCCCGCCCCGCGTCCAATCACCCGCAGGGTCCGCAAGGGTGCTTCTTCCGCTGCGCCCAACTTCTCCCGAGACCTGTAACCGTCAGCAACCAATTGTACCCGTCACTCCTCACTCGTGCCCTCAACAAAGCCATAGCCGCATGTAAAGTTCGAGGCTTTATCGTCGTAAACCAACATCGCCGCCTGGAGGAACTGCCACTTGTTGCCACTCGCGTTACAGCGCTGCAGCCCCCGTCAGCGCAGCCCTCGCCGGCATAAACTCCACGGCCTTCCGTCCCGAGTCTCAACCTTTCACCATGTCCGACGTTACCACCGCCATCACCACGGCCTGTGCCTACAAGGTCCGGGACGACGACAAGTCAGCCGCTGCCTCTGGATCCGATATTCGACCTGGCACCGAACCTCGGAAACGACGACATTCCTTCTTCATTCCCCGGAGACGATCCATTGTCGGCCATATCATGGATGGCGAGGAGGGCCTCCTGCTCAAGGTGGACTTGTTCCTCTCTGAGCTCGAGCGCCGTCTCGACTTTATCGAGAACTATGTCGACCTGAGCAAGGACTCCAGCATTTCTCGTGCTTTCTCGACTCTTCAGACTGTCCGCACACGATGTTCCCACGCCTCTGAGGAAGTTCTTGGCGCTGGCCGACGCCGATTACACATCATGGTCGAAACTCTTGAGACAAGATATTACGAGACCCTCGGCGCCGCCGAGTCGCTCAACGAGAAGGCTCGCGTCGGCGTCGATCTGCTCGAGAACATGCTCTCCGACTTTGAGACGCGCGCCTACAAGTTACGTGAGCAGGGCTTCGCAAATGCTGCCAACGCTGCCGAGGCTTTTATGGATGAAGGACGCCGGGTTGCTAACGAAGGTATTGAGCGTGCTATACAAGCTGCTTTATCCCTGGAAGAACACATTCAGCAAGCCATCGTCCTGGCCAAGGAGGGCCGTCTCCTTGCCTACGACGACCTCCCCTCTCCTTGGCGGAATAACCCCCACATCAAGAAGGGATATCGATTTACCGAGTCCAAACTCGAGTGTGTGCGCTCCGCCTTCAACCTCTCCAACGAGCTGGTCAATATCTGGTCCCACGCCCTCGGTCTCATCCTGGTGTTGGCAATCGCCCTTTACTTCTACCCGAGCAGCGCCAATTTTACGCTCAGCACTAAGAGCGATGTCTTTGTTGCAGGTGTTTTCTTTGTCATGGCTTGCTTAACTCTGGTCTGCTCGACAGTGTGGCACACTATGAATGCTGTTGCGGATATTGAGGCCATATCCGTCTTTGCCTGCGTCGACTACACAGGTATTTCCTTGCTCATCGCTGCATCCATCATGACAACCGAATACACGGCCTTTTACTGCGACCCGATTAGCCGGTGGACTTACATGAGCTTAACGGCTTTTCTCGGAATCGGAGGCGTTATCCTCCCATGGCACCCTCGATTTAATGGAGCCGATATGGCATGGGCTCGCGTCGCCTTCTACGTTGGTCTGGCTCTCACCGGCTTTATGCCCATCGTCCAGCTTGGATGGTCTCATGGAACCGACTTTGTCTACAACTTCTACTCGCCCATTTTTAAGTCCATCTTTGTCTACTTTGGCGGTGCCGTCGTCTACGCCAGCAAGATCCCCGAGCGATGGTTCCCGGGCTGCTTCGACTACGTCGGTGGAAGCCACAACCTCTGGCACGCTGCCGTTCTCGGGGGCATCCTGTTCCACTACACGGCCATGCAGACGTTTTTCTCCAACGCTTTCCACCGAGCAGAGGGGGGTTGCCCCGCGTACTAAGGATGTCAGCTGCACTGGACCTATCTCCGCTGGCTGCTTATCGTGGCCTCCCAGCCGGTATCAACTAATCGACCCGTGGGAGACGGCACTTCACATGCTTCGGTCCTGTCACCTTTTGTGGGCGCTATGGCGTGGAACCATCACGCCTTTGCTTGGACCGAATGACGACGAAAGTCGTTTTCTTCGGGTCATCAACGAGCATTGCACCGGGGCATTCTGTAACACCGCCTGCAGGGCAGCAGTTGCTAGTGCAGTGTCACGGCATCCCTCGGGGGGTCTTATCTACTATATGGAGTCTGGTGATCACGCCAGCAATCAAGAAAAGAGCCTCGTGCTCACATTCCGCTGTATCCTGCGTGTATATTGACGAGGATTCTTCGGTACAGCGCTGAGTGCAAAGCGCCGCTGACCAAACCAGCTTTAGAATGGTGGACGCCACCAGAAAAATTAGAGCACTACACTTGGCTCCCCTTGTCCCGGCACGGACTGAAGGAAGCCCTTTATGTCGTATGACGAAAAAAGATTTGCATATAAACTGGCGTTATGTTTTGGGGGGAAAGTGTTGAGAACGACAGGGCATGGCATGGTATGTACTCTCGATAGGAATAACCCGAAAGTTGCACTACCAACACGGGCTGTAGGTAAATAATAGATTAAAGCATTCGTATCTTCATTCATTAATACGTCTGGTAGCACCCGTGAGGATTACACCGTCTCCCACCGTGAACTATTACAGAGTCAATGTCCCCCATCATTATTATTCATACAAATATTGCTCCCCCCCAATAGTCATTATGCGTTTAAACTTGGATCATAAACCGTAAAACATAAGTACATCTTTGAAGACGCTGCTATGGGCATCACTATCAAGGACAGCAATAAAAGCGCAGCGGCTCGGCTCGGCTCGTCTATCTTGACTCGCATGACGCGATGGCCAGCGCCAGCCAGGCTGCCGGGACTATCGGGTTTTTGCGAGCTATGCAAGGGACACACGGCTTCAGGATAACGTTCCGATTCACGTGGCGGTATGCACGTCAATGAAGGCCGCGGCCAGGATCCCTGCTCGTCCGCGCCGTGCCTTGCTTGGTGGTGGTGTGATACGACACCAATTTGGATTAAGTACCAAAGTACCTTAAAAGTTGCTCGGGCCACCGCTGGATGGGTGTGTATTAGAGAGCATGGGATACGATCTCGGCATAGACGTCGTCTGGAATCTTCTTAATAATGCCAATGGTGACGGATTTGACGAGATCGGCGTTGAGTTGCGGGAAGGATCTCAAGACCTTGTTGGGACTTATCTGGATGTTAGCTTCATGGTATATCGCCATTGAACAAAAAAGTTCATACCTCGGTGACTGGAGAATATTGGATCGCATAATGGTGAGCTGGGCCACGATGCAGACAATGTTGAGGTGCGGTCCGTAGGCGAACAAAAAGTCCCATAGCCGTAGTACCTCGGGCAAGGGCGGCGTGCAGGCGCAGAGGGTCAGGACGGAGGGGAAGGCGTAGATTTCGGCAGAGAGGCCTTTTGCCGTGAGATACATGCTCAGCTTGGGGTCCACGATAGCCAGGACCTTGTCTACGAGAGCGAGCCCCCGATGAACACCGTCCATGGCGCCGCGGATGTAGCCTGGGCATTCGCGGGTTAACAGGGAGTGGAAGGCTACAAAGGCCTCGGCCTCGCTTCGAGCGGCGTAGAGGAACGGGGCTGCTAGAACGTTCATGCCCTGGACATAGGTGCCGGGCTCAAGAGTTGCGGCGCCTGCGCCGGATTCGGAGCCTTCTGTTGTAAGCGTCAATGCTCGGGCACGATTCCGAGCAGTGGGCGAGGATGTGCTGGTCTGGGACTGTGAGCTGCTGTCGCCCGGGAGCGAGGCGCGGCTGCTGCTGGGACGGCTTTGGCGTTGCTCCTCGCGGGCATCATGGAGCTTCCATGCGATGGCATTGAGAAGCCGGATCAAGCTGGCCTCGCTAACGCGGCGGCGGAAGAGAGGGTCGGTTGTTAGGGTGCGGAAGGTGTCGTTGCGGATCTTGGAGTAAGCGGGGGAAGCACCGCGGTGAATGAGGGCGAGGTAATCGTCGGTCGAGAGGATTGGGGCATCGAGGAGAACCAGCCAGACGTATATCCTCAGCGTTGACTGCAGTGGGAGGATCTTGTTAGTTTCAAGGAATAGGACATAGACACCACTGTTTAGCTCACCATGCCATCCTCAGCACTCTTGACACCCCCGTCAATGACTTTCCACCGCGCACTCTCCAAGGCGCCGAGAAAGTCCCCATCGGTCGGTCCCTCGCGGATGATTTGCTGCAGCGACAGATGGCCATGCGAGAAGACGGGCTTCTTACTCCCGGCGCGCTTGCTGGCCGTGACGACATTCATCTGGTGGACGAGCGGGGGCGTGGCATCGCTGTTGGCGCGACCGCGCTGCGGCGAGCGGCTGATGCTCTGCGAAGCGTTCGTCGAGCCGGCTGTTGGGCCAGCTCCAGGGGCCGGCGACGATCGCGTGGGCGAGACATTGCGCTGGCTCTCGCGCAGACGCTGCTGGGAGATGAGCGAGGGGGGGTTCTGGGCGCGGGCGCCGAGGGTGTG